>JAMXBD010003557.1:0-113850 GCA_024138025.1 Combretum micranthum
TTTTTGACAAAAATGGTTCTTTCATAAGAAAGAAAATAAGATGGATGACTAAGAAAATTTTTAAGTAAAGACCTTTGCAAAAATAGGCAAAGAAAATTATGGTTTGAAAATAATAAAGTTATTTCTTTTCAAGTTACAAGAAGAAGTTAATAGATTATAGAAATTAGTTTTTCTACAAAAAGTCCTTAATTGTTCCACATTGTTTTTATGAAGAAAACAAATTTTCATGCATGGATGATTATTTTTGAAAAATATGAGACATGAGAAAAAGAATGAGAAATATCAAGTAAGGATTTTTGCAAAACAAGTAAACAAGGAATTTTACACAAGAAAAATGAAAATAGCATATTTCCTAAAAGCTTCAAATATAGTATTGATGTAACTTAAAAGTAGAAAATTTATTTTCAAAGGTCACTTAGAAAAAGAAAATATAAAACCAATATAAAACGTTTTTAGAAAAATAAAGAAAGCAATGTATTCATTTCAAAGAAATTTACAAAAACAATTTCCGAAAAGCTTCAACCGACGTTGTTTTACCTAAAAAAATAATTGGTCAACAAGACACTTGAGCATGCTTAAATAGAGTTATATAGTTAAAAAAGAGAATTTTTCAACTATATAGATAACTAAGTAATTTATCAAACAAATTTTGATTCCTTAAACCAAAGTTGTTTTTACTTGGAATCCGTGTAAATTTTGTCGCTACTTTTTTCAGAGCCTATATGGCCTTGTTTGTTGGATATAATTTCGGAAATGGGTAGATCTTTTCGAGTAGGTAGAATCGTATATTATATGCGCGATTCCAAGTTAAAATGACCAGTTATGGCCATTTTAAGTTGGGACGTTCTTTCATGCGAACTTTGACGTTCTTTGACATTGTTTTGTCAAAATTCAAGAAATCATCAAGAAAAACTCATTGTGGGTATTTTCTTTGGCTAGGTACCCCGAGGAAGGATTCCTTTACCTCGAGAACTATTACGATTAAATGGAGTGTGTGACGACTCATCCGCTTAGAGGAATAGACAACAATGGCATCGTGAGTTTATTTCCATTAAACTATACTTGTTGTGCTTGTAAATTAGTTGCATTAGAGTTAGGAAAAGATAAACCGATTGTATGTAGTTAATTCCTTGAAAGAATTATAAAGAATATCGAAACCGGAATGTTTAAATGGTTGTTTTTAGTATAATATGATTTATATGAAATTCCTTGATCCCTTAATTTAAAATAATTATGCCATTACTATTATAAATAAATGAATTCATGCATACCACGAAGTGAGTCACATTGCATTTTGGGTTATTATCCTTGGGTGAGAAGGATAGTTAAGCTCATGTCGGAAAGCAACACTTGGTGGAAGATCCAAAGCGATTGCTTGGCGGCTTAATAAGTCGACTTATATGTTGAAAAGTGTAGTAGAAACCAATTGTTGTTACCCTTCTCTTTAAGTTTCTTTCTACTTTCAATGCATTATGAAGCAAATCCTCCATCTCCATGTAAGGTTGCAACTCCACACATCAGTTATGTTCTTGTTTAACCATCGAGAAACCTACCATTATAGCTTCACTATCTTCCTAATATTAGCTCTACTCACGGCCACCTCCATTTCTTTGTAATATTCCTCACAGTCATAGATCCTTGCTTGAGCCCTTGAAGTCGATTGTACAATTCTTAATATAGACTAGGGACAAATAGCCTTCTCATGATGGCTTTGAACTTACACCATTCTTCAATGGGATATTCATGGTTTCTTCTCCTTTTCTTCTTGGTATCATCCCATCATGTCAGTGCATATCCTTCAAATGTAGTAATGGCTAGCTTTATCTTCTTGAATTTGATATAATCATGACATTTATACACCAATTCAATCGCTCTCCTAATTCAAATAGCCTTAGGATCATCCACCCAAGAATATATGGAATCTTGAGCTTAATCTCTCCCTGATTACTCTCATGTCTAGGCCTTGCCTAACCTCCTTCTCTTCATTATCACCAAGTGACTCTGTTGGTCCGAAAAATAACCGCCGTGGGGGAGGTGGGTGGGGGGGGGGGCCGAGGGTAGGGGGTTATGTGAATTGATTATAAAATTTACTTTTAAATTTTTTTTTAATAAATCTCACGCCACTTGGTTATTCAACTAAAATGGTTTTAAAACTTTCTTAAAATAATAAACTTAACAAATAAAAACTTTGAACAATAATTTGGATCAAAATGATTTGCTTAAGCTCGAGAAAAATCAAATATCAATTCAAAAATTTTTACTCCTTGAAACCTTCTGACTAACTCTCTGATTAAGAATATATAGGTAAGTTACTCTCTGATCAACCTTCTGAGCATATATCACAGTTATGAGCAACAAATAAAATTACACGAATTTAAAGAGAGATAAGGGAGTAGAGAGTGCAAAGTCGAATTATAGAGGTTCCGCCTTGAGTATCGATCCTCTCTTCCAGCTCCAAGCTAGAGTCTCGATATTCCACACCGGTTGTGTTCCACTATCCAGTCAATCAATCAAAGTTAAAAAAAGTTCTTGTCAATCTCTTGGCTACAATTCACTTAGCTTGATTCTTCTAATCAATTAATCTATGAGCCTACTTGTAACTCTCAAATCACACTAAAAGTAAAAACAAATCAAGAGGAATAAAAATTAAATTTCCTCAAAAGAATTCGCTCAAGGAAAAATATAACAGTAGACTATGACGGTCTTTCACATAAAGAGCTTTGATCACTGTTGCAAGGTAATTATCACATTGTTGTTGTTGTTCCTGTCTTGTTTTTGGTCTTTTTTATCCAGTTTATTCTAACGGCTAGAAGAGAAGATGGATAATCTTGTCCTAGATTTTTTGTGCATGAAATCTGCTTGTGATCCTCAAAATATCAGCTCGTGTTTATCATACGGTTTACTCAATTTGAATTTTGAATTCATGCAGTAATCTTCGAAATCTCTGCTTTAGAAGATAAATCCAAATATCTAACAACTTGTAAGTGTATCTTGTACTGAAATTCAGACTGAAATTATCCATAATTGCACAAATTCATCGTCTGGTACTATTCATGCTCTATCCAAGCTTTCCATTCTTTGAATTTTCAAAAAATCTTGGACACATTCCATAAAATTTCTGAATTGTGTTTTGTAAGTACTTCATATTATACATACTAACTTTCTCCTCAAATGTAATTCGTTGTGTAAATTGAATTTCAGAACCGAGCTGTTCTTTTTCAATAATGTGTTCATGAACTTCAAAAAGAACATATATTTGAATTTTTAATTCCTGTGGATTTTGAACCGAGTTTGTGGGACACATTGAGCATAGTACCCAAATTATACTCAACATTGGAGCTAGGTCTTTGAAAAATAATTATGAGATGTAATCTACGTAAAGTTATTTTTGTTCCTTAACCTTCTGACGTTCCTTCTGATAGTTTAAATATACTTGCATTTCATTGTAGAACCTTCTAAGTAACCTTCTGATATATAAATTGTTCTTAATGAAAATTTTCAACCGTCTGATATCTTTCTGATATAAATTTATCTTATATACATCTGCACACTAATTCAAATATGTAAGAAATCATTTAATCCGTTTTGTTATCATCAAAATCATCATTTGAGAAAAATCAACATTCTCCCCATTTTTTATGATAACAAAACCCCATAAACAAATTAATAAATTTTTGAGAAAATTAACTTAATTCATGTTTATTTTAAATCTCAAGAAAATCTCAACAACAACATATATTTAGCAGCAACAGTAGCAATCACTCATAATAGCAATCATTTTCATTTTAAAATATTTTGTTTACTCTTTCTCCCCCTTTTTGTTAGCATCACAAAAGAGACATAAGAAAAACAAAAGTATGCATACCAAATCAGAAATGTGAAACAAACATAGTATCTCGAAAATTATTACAGACTAAATGATAAAAGAAGTCTTTCAAAAAGTCCTAAAAGAAAAACATCATATCATATTTTCAGATATTCAAACTTCTAGATAGAATTTCGAGCTCGCATCTTTTTCCTTTGAAGAATTGTGGGACGAATTTGTTGTGGAATCAAATTTTGTTACTTGAAAAAGTTAAGAACAGATGATATGACTTCATATTCCCTCATGGATGGTTTTGAAGCAGGGTTAGCAGGTTGGTTGAAGGGAATGATAGCGAGTTCATCAACCTGAAGTACTGGTACAAATTCCTTTATGGGTGAAGTCTGATATTGTTGACTCAAAGGATGTATAGGAGATGTTGGAGAAACAGGGGATGAAGGTATTTCGTGATCAACAAAAAGAAAATCCGATAGAGAATCTAGAATTGAATTTGTTAGATTTTTCTTCACAGAATCCAAGTGTTGATCTATGATCTTCACAATAGCTGATCGAAGAAAAGAACGAGAAGATTCTCCAAGTGGTTTAACAAAAGCAACACCTTCCGACTCAGTCTCTGAGTCACTATCATCTTCATTTCTTTCTCCTTCCCTGATTTCAAACTTTCCTCCAGTTCGAATATGATGCCTTTTCTTGACTTTGTTAGGCATTTTCTCCTTGCCCTTCTTCTTGGAGACTTGTTCCTTTTCCTTTTTCGAATTTCCACATTTTGACCCACTATCTACTGCAAAAAGTAGCTCCCCTTTAGCAATAGCTTGGATCCTTTTCTGGTCGAAATTAACTTTGTTAAACTTAGGATCCCTATACCATGATCATCTTTAGAAAACCAGAACTTTTGAACCACTTGGATTTCCATCTTTTTCAAGTTTTTCCTCAATTTCTTTATACTAAAGGGTATTTAAAATCTTGGGTACTATGATTTCTTAAACTTGAAACTTTCATCAACAGGTTGCCATAAGTTTTATTATTCCTAGTCCTCCACATATGCCTCAAGATCATGTAGGCATATCAAGTTTACATTCTTTTCATTGCAAGGATGACTATTGCTTCTTCCATTGAATGGTTTTGAACTGCATCTTCAGAAGAATGCAATCAACTACAATTTTATTAATAGCCGAACCAACAGCTCAAAATATGTGGCAAAGATATCCTTTTCAACATAATTTCCTACTCCATCATTTAGTTCTCTATACAAAGATTTCTTTTCAAATGCAAAATCCTTTGTCATCTTTGTCATTTTTCATCTCAAAACACTCAATTAGATCTTTCCTACGGAGTGTAAGAACTTTCCCAGCCACCTTCATTTTCAACTCAGGGTCCTCTAATTCTATCAGATTCTCATAAAACTCTTGAATTAGCCAACCATCAACCATGCCAGAAATATTACATAGATTTTGGCATCCTATATGACTAAGCCAATCTTCAAAATAAAAGCCATTTTCCTTAAAAAACTTAAAATCAACAAAAGCACATTCAAGAATCTTACTTGATGTGGTTTTTTGCCTTTTGGCTAGAGGAGTCTTCCTGGTCGAACGTTGAGCCAATTTCTTTTTCCTTGGGGGTTAAGGAGCAAGAGGAACAGAGTTTGAACTACTCTCTGAGAGAGTTTCAGAGGATGCAAGCGGTTCTTCTGAGGATGATTTCTTAACTACTGTGACCACTTCTTGTTCTTTTTCTCGGGAAACTTTATCATGTTGTAGTTTGGATCGTTTTTCTCTTGGATTGCGATCTTTAGTTAGGGTTTTGAGGGTTTCTTCAGAATCAGAGGAATCATCTCTAACCGATATTGTTCCTTTTATAGGTTTTGTTTTGAAACCTTTTGATGTTAAGTGACTACATTTTCTTGAAGACATGATGTGGAAAAATTGAAGACACGAATGGAAAAAAGATGATCAAGAACAGAAAGAACAAAAAGCTTGATTTGTGTGCTTAGAAAGTAATGAAGAGTAGCGTTTGGGAAGGATATGAAGAGACACTACTTGCATGTTCCCAATAAAATTACCGCCATTTTTTTATTTATAATTATTCTTTTAAACTTTTAAATTTCAAATTAATTTTAAATTTTTATGGAAATTAAAGAATAAACAATTTAATTCAAAATGGATTACATATTCCAATTTCGTTTCTTAAAAATTTAAATCTCATTTTATCCGATGGTTTAGTAAAAATATCAGTATTGATTTTCAATAGAAACAAATTCTATATTAATATTTCCACTATTTACATGATCCCTTATAAAATGATGTTTAATTTCTATATGTTTAGTCCTATAATGATACACAGGATTTTTTGTTAAATTGATTACACTTGTATTATCATATTTAATTGAGATATTTTTATATTTTAATCCAAAATTTTGAATTAAGGCTTTGTTCTCCCTAGATCTTGTAATGGCAAGCTATATCTTGTGTGTTTTCTCATTTAATCCCCATGAGCTCATGCTAGGGACATAAAAACACATGAACAAGAATATCAAGCCATCACAAGACATGGATTAGTGTTTAAATGAGTTTATGTTAAGATATAATCTTGTTCATGCATGTAAAGTAGAGATCTTGTATATATATTGATGTTCATGCATGAGATTTATGATTATGCATTATAGTTAGTAGATCTAATGTTTAGACATCACATCTTCATTTACATGTATGATCATAGAGTTATTTTGATTTCCATGCATTATAATAAAAATGTAGTCTTGTATATGTATAGAAATTTTAGATAGTAGATCTTCATATATAGGAGGCAAGAACATTGAAAAATAAAAGGTTTTGTAGAAATGGTTTGTTGGAAATTCGGATGGATTTGGAACCCTACTTAAAAACCACCAAAACCTTTAAACTCATATTTCACACATGAAAAATGAAGGGTATATGTAATAGGTATATTGAAGGAATGATTTCCATAATTAGATGAGTTTAGGCATGATATAAATGTAAAACAAGTAGTAAGTTAGAATGAAAAATATTGATTATGGATGTATAGTCAAATTCGTATTTTTGGGTGATGCCCACATAAACACTTAGTATCTAAGCTTAGATGGCATATTTTATGAGCTAAATGAAGTCTTTAGATAATAGATATATTGGAGCCTCAATTTTTGATACATTAACAAGTTTTCTCATAAGGAAAATGCAAGAAAAGAAAAGTACAAAATTCGGATTTTTCTAAGTAGCTCATTCAAAAACATATTTACTCAATGAAAAATGTGGATTTTTATGCATAAATGGAGGTCATGACTAATATGGATGTTGGTAACCCATTTTTAATTAGATGATAAGTAAATTCTAAGGATAAAATCATAAAAACATTAGGGGATGTAAGGTTGGTGATAAAAACTTCTTATAAGGGGTCATTAAGGAATTTTGATAACTAGGAATTCATAAGAGTCCATCATCAAAGATCATCAAAACCATGCATATAAAGTTCATTACATGATATTCATGTTAGGAATTCATTCATATGCCATTTATGCATGAATCATTAACTAGGAACATTTCTCATCAAAAGCAAAACAAATTTTCGGAAATTGAGGATTTACGGAACAGATCTGATCCTACTGTTCCGTGACCTTAATGTTTTCAAAACTTGAAATTAATATTATAAATAGATAGATCTTTCGAAGTAGATAGAGATCGATATAAAATTTGCGAAATTCGGAGTTAAAATAACCAAGTTATGGCCGTTTTAAGTCGGAGCTTCCGCAAATAGCGAGAATTCCAAATTCATCTAGTCTAGATGCATAGTTTGGATTAGTTACATGATGAGTATCTCATTAGGATTATTCTTACTTGGTAGGTGATCCCGAGCAAGACGACACCCTACCTCCCGACTATTACTACTAGAAAGACCGGCGTCCAATGGCCGAGTGAGTTTTACTTCCACTCTCAATTAATGATTGTGATTGTAATGTAGTGGCAATAGTGGTGTAGGCAAAGATAAAAATGGATATGTATGTTGGGTATATGGGAATTATATATGTTTGTCTGCTGTTGATGTGTGGAATGGAACTTAAGAAATATCGAAACCGGGTGTTAAGCTATTGACTGATTAGCTAGTATCTTATATTGAATGTCTGTGAATACTTGTTGGTCACCTAAAAAAATTGAACTAATGTATATTCGACTTCAATTGTAATTGGATTCATTCATATCACGATGGGGATGGAGTATTGGCATTGGTTGGTTTTTCGTGATCCATAAAACGAATATGTTGGTTAATCGTGATCCATAAAACGAAATCGTTGGTAAATCGTGATCCATAAAACGAATTATTGTTTGGTTGACCGTGAGCTTAAACGGCATCGTACCGCAGGATTCGTTAATCTGCTAATCCGGGATGGAGGGCGCAAGTCCATCCACATATGATTTCCGGTTGGTCATATGTTTGTTGAACTCATTTGTTTGATGCATACACTTGCTTGAATAATCACTTGTTTGACTGAATTGTACTTAATTGTGTTATGGAAGTTCTTACTCACTAAGCTAGTTAGCTTACGCCCCCATAGTTTTTACTTATTGCAGCACGAATTTGTCTGGCTTATACCGAGGCAAGCCACAGCATAGGTACCGGAGATAGGAGTTTCCCATAGAAGTTTACTTTATTCTTTTTGTATAGACTTCCGTTGGAAACTAAAGGACTCTGGATGACTGTAATGGACTTGATATTATTTTGCGGGGGAATGCCCCTTAGATTTTGTAAAGTATAATTATGCGTTTTGTTTTATTATCTATGGCTAATGAATGCCACATTAAACTATTTAACTCCATTGTTTGAGTATTCTATTGTTGTAAAGGAACGCTTTACATCTATATAAGACTCCCGAAGGGCTCAGATAGAGAATTTGAGAGTCTTATTTAGTATGTGGTGGGCTGTTACGTTTAGGATACCCTATGGGGCGTGACAGTTTAAGTTGGTATCAGAGCCCTAGGTTATAAAACAAGACAATAGAATTAAAAGAAACCAGACTTAAAATCTAACTAATAGGTTTAAATGGAGTTAAAAACGTTTTCTTGCTAAGTCTGATTAGGAGTATTATATTGTTGTAGGTCTCCTTGGGTGAGACCAGGGAACAGGCCAGGAACTTCACCAAGAGGAATGATGAGACGATGGTGGAGTATAGGTTAAGGTTAAGAGAATTGTGCGAAGACTTTACCCTAGCCAGACATCCGGACTATAGGGGAAATGTAAAAACTGTGGAAAGATGGATTGAGATACACAAGATGGGCTGCTGTAGTTGATCGATTGAGGTATGATCCCATGGGGAGGAGGAGTTGGACAAAATTGGAGACGATTTATACTTTGGAGAGAATCATGGTTGAGTATGGGCACGACCCATGACTAGGGAGGCTACATTATTTTGAAGAATGGGGGAAACCGAACCCCTCAGATTTTAGGGTATGGATCCCTATAGGACCCTTATATGTGTATGCCCATGACAACCTGTACGACCACCATGATTGGAACATGGCAGACGCATGGAACCATATCACTTGGCATGCGGTTTACTTAGACATTCTCCCCCCCAGTGATAGCCCACCTCCAGCCACTGATATAGGCATGCAATTGAATGGGAGCCTGTAATTGGAGAGGATGAGGAAGAAGAAGAGGACCCCGAGGAGGATCCTAACTGGGAAGAAAATGTAGTCCCTAGAACCCCTACCCCACCTATCGAGCCGGAAGCTGAAGTGAATCCGGAACCCAACCAATTGTATGGGATTTTAATCGGGAGCTGGAGATACCGGATAGTGGTAGGGTGGAACCCGAGTTTGACCCCATGATGTGGAGAGATGTTTATGTGGAAGGAGAAAAATCCTTGTACTTGATATAGTAGTAGCAGAACCTGTGGCCCCCGAGCCTATGGAGGTAGAAGGCATGGGTGGAGAGCCGGTGAGAGAAAACGAGGTAGTGGAGACTCAAGTGAGTGAGCCTGAAGTTAGAGGTGAGGAGAATGAAGTGAGCCCGAGGGAAGGGCAAGGTACTAAGGAAGAGGAGGAAAGTGAAGACCAAGAACCTTTAGTGACCTACTAGGAAGCAGGAGGATGACTACGAGGGAATACCTTAGTTTGTTTATCCGACGGGACGACGGTGGTTCTTCTATAGGGACGACCTCCTAGCTCGACCTCCGATGACTCTAGTGATGAGTAGAGACCGAGATGATAGCTAACCATGAAGTCCAAGAGGAGTCCTGATTTTCTTATTTTGTAGGGCAATGCGGGATGCCAATTGCCTTAGGATTTCAGGATAGTTAGTATTTTATTGCTTCTTTTTTCCCTGTATTTTGTCATGTTTTCGGAATAGGGAAAATGTTTAGAATGGAATTGGTGTATAGCTAGCCAAATTTTGGGACAAAAATCTTGATGTAATATTTGTATGGCTCGCTAAAGTAATGAAAGATCGCGTTTATTTCAAAGGAAAGGAGTTGTGAAAAGCATGCATGCTAAACATGAGGCATAAAGAACATTAACCGCATATAGATTACATGAGCATTCATTCATTCACATTATTGTTATGAAATTTCAACTTGTTACTCTATGTGTGAATTCTTTTATTCTCCTTATGATTATATGAATTTATGAAATTCCATTTCTTTCAAGTTTGATTTCCAAATTTTCGCAATTTTTGAACTTTGTTAACAAATCTAGTCCTTTTGAAATCTGAAACCTCCTAAGAATACTAAAAATTCATTAAACAATGTATAAACAGGAAACCGACGGATTCGGAATCGGGAACAGGAGTCTCTCCCGAATGAAGTCGATCAACCGGCTGCACCTCCACCTAACCCTCAGGGAGTTGCGCCTCAAAATCAACAGGGTGATGTGTTAAATGCAATTGGACAATTGGCCAATCTTCTGAACACCTTCATCCAAAATAGGAACCCGGTTCAGAACCCACACCCAGGGCAAAGTGCCCGGGATTCGGCCCCACATCCACCACCCGCAGATCATCGGGAAATGACTGCAGAGGCACCGGCCCCACAAGAGGAGCATTCCTATAATGTGCCATTGCCACCACCCCCGCCATACAGGAGACCCCACCGAAGCTCCTTACCGGACTTTATTAAGAGTAACAGGTATTTTGATGGAGCATTCGGTAAACCAGATGAAGCCGAGGACTGGTTGGCTCAAATTGAGCGTTCTTTTGCTGCATACGAGATTCCACCTTATCTGCAGTTGGAATATGGAACATATATGCTGAGGTATAATGCGCGGGTCTGGTGGGACTCCAAGAGAAGGAACAAGAATTACCACATTGCCACCATTACGTCCTCAGAGGAATTTGTTGCCAAAATTTATTAAATGCAACAGGTACTTTGAAGGACTACCCGAAAAACCAGAAGAAGATGAGGACTAGCCAACTCAGATCGAGCGATCCCTGGATGTCTTTCAGGTACTAGAATCTTTGAGGGTATCATATGGAACATATTTGCCAAAGTTAAGAGAAAGAATATGGTGGGATTCCAAGCAAAGGACATCGCCACAACCCATTAACTGGGAAATATTTAGGCAAGAGTTTCTGAAGGAGTATTTCTTGAGCAGCTTAAAGGCAAAGTACAATACTGACTTGATGAATTTGACACAAGGCAGTAAGACAATTGATGAATATGAACATGAGTTCAATCGATTGTTGCAATTTGCTCCATATGCTTATCAAGATAGTGATGAGCTGAAGAGACAGACTGATACGAAAAACCTTAGGTATATTAAACCTAAGACCTAACGTTCGTCAAATGGAATTGAAACCCCAAGGATTGTCTAAGAAACCTAGTGGAAACCGCGACCCATTGCCTATATGGAGGCAAGAACCTTGGTATAGTCGTAGACGCCACAACTGGTGATGGCAAACCGATGATAAGTCAAAGGGATTGAACGCCACGGGAAACTCCCGATAAGTTCATAAATAAGTTCTTCCCAGAACTCAAAGAGAAGAAAATCTCATATTTTCATTATCAAAGATATATATCATATATGTTACATCTCACACATTTATATAGGCTTTTAATTAGCCTAAAAACTAAGCTACAATAAATAAGGAATAATAACCTATTAATGACTCATAGGAATATGTAAAGACAAACTTGACAATAAACAACCTATTAACGACTCCTAGAAATATGTAAAGACAAATTTGACAATTAAACAAGAAAATATGAAAAGACGTAAAAAGAAATCCGAAAAGAACAGAAACTTAATATCCCTAATAAATATAATAAATATCCCTAAGGAAATAATAAATATCCTAAAAAGACATAAACTTAAATATGATATGACGCCATCTGATTCTCATAATTCCCTCCTTCTCGAAAAAGATTCGTCCTCGAATCTCCAAACTGATGCGAACCACAAGCGACCTGCCTTGAGACCCAACATCAATATGTTTGAAAACATCATTCCTCTTTCTCGAAAAAGTTTGGTCATTGAATCTCCAAACTGATGTAAACCACAAGCGACCTGCTTTGAGACCCGACACCAATATGCTTGGAAACTTCTATCACAAAAATCTGACCAGATTGGTAGGCGACAAACCTCAATTTTTTTTTCTCTTCTCTTCTTCCTTTTTTTTTTTTAAATAAAGATACAAGCAGGATATGAAAGACTCGAGTTACCTCTTATCGAACTGGATATGGATTCTTAGAAATCCTATGCTCTGATACCAAATGATACGAAAAACCTTAGGTATATTAAACTTAAGTCCTAACGTTCGTCAAATGGAATTGAAACCCCAAGGATCGTCTAAGAAACCTAGTGGAAATCGCGACCCATTGCCTATATGGAGGCAAGAACCTTGGTATAGTCGTAGACGCCACAACCGGTGATGGCAAACCGATTGATAAGTCAAAGGGATTGAACGCCACGGGAAACTCCCGATAAGTTCATAAATAAGTTCTTCCCAGAACTCAAAGAGAAGAAAATCTCATATTTTCATTATCAAAGATATATATCATATATGTTACATCTCACATTTATATAGGCTTTTAATTAGCCTAAAAACTAAGCTACAATAAATAAGGAATAATAACCTATTAATGACTCATAGGAATATGTAAAGACAAACTTGACAATAAACAACCTATTAACGACTCCTAGAAATATGTAAAGACAAATTTGACAATTAAACAAGAAAATATGAAAAGACGTAAAAAGAAATCCGAAAAGACACAGAAACTTAAATATCCCTAATAAATATAATAAATATCCCTAAGGAAATAATAAATATCCTAAAAAGACATAAACTTAAATATGATATGACGCCATCTGATTCTCATCATTCCCTCCTTCTCGAAAAAGATTCGTCCTCGAATCTCCAAACTGATGCGAACCACAAGCGACCTGCCTTAAGACCCAACATCAATATGTTTGAAAACATCATTCCTCTTTCTCGAAAAAGTTTGGTCATTGAATCTCCAAACTGATGTGAACCACAAGCGACCTGCTTTCTTTCAAATCTAAGCTTTATAACTGACTTATAACAATCTTAGGAACGTAATAAACACAACTTCAAGCTTCGGATTACATCGGACGAGCTCCAACAAGGTAATAATCCGAAACCCTAACTATGTTTTAATACGAATCGAGATCTAAGTATATATGTGTTTGGAATTGTTAAAAGTTGTTTTATGTTCTTATACAAGATGAATAAACACTTACATATAGTTTAGTAAAGTTTTTGTCATGTAAAATTTAAAGAAAAAGAATCGGATCAGTGAGGAAGATGATGAACAGTACCAACACTACCTCAAAGCCGGCAGTGTAACCGCTCAACGCTGGCGGTTTACATTGATAGGCTGGTGGCGTAGAGACGGCCTACACTGATCAGAGCCTACATAAAATAATTTTTTCACATAAAACATGAACATAAACCGGCTACCTGGAGATATACGCCGGAAGGCGTAGGGCCGGCGTACGTTGAAAGCCGACAGCTTTCAAAGCCGTGCACCCGATATGAAATATTCTTCGAAACCATTTTTACACCGGCACCTAGGAATGAAGGCCAGCGGCTTTGAGCCGGCGTAACCCAAATTTCTTTACCGAAAGCATATTTTCGAAAATAAACTGAACATATATAGACATATATATATATATATATAAATGTCTTAAACTTACTTAGTATATTATATATATGTACAACAATATAAGATTTATTACAAATGATTAGAATAATTAGATTAATATCTAATAAAATCTTTGAACCCTAGAATTTAAGACAAATATTTAATGTTAATCAAAGTTAGTATTAATCAAATATTTGTTCTAGATAGATAAGATAGGTAAGAATGGAAATTTAAATAAGCTAAATTCTTGAATAATGAGACTCCTAAAAATAACAAAATAATTATACGAGATAAAATGGGAAAACAACAACACTAAGAATTAATAAATAAAAATAATTTTCTATATTGATATCAGTATAGAATAACACAAAACTAGTAATAGTCAGTACCCAAACTTAATAAATATCGAGTCTAAGACACTAATCACATATAGAAATTTAGTTAATCTATATTGATGGATACTTTATTCATCTTAAATAAGTGACTTTGATACACTAGAGGATCTACCAGCTGATTACTACGACTGAGTCAGTATGAGCAGGTGAGTAATGCAGTCATATTATACTGTTTGTGCTTGTAAGTAGCTGAATATGTAATGTAAAGATAATTATACGAATGTTTGAAAGTATGTTGTGATCTGATTGTATGACTGTTAAGATATCTTTACCAAAGGGATAATGCAAAGATTGATGTGTTGAATAGTATAATGATGATTGTGTGTAATGCATGGTCACCGTAAATTGATTAAGAATTATTGACTTAACAAATTAATTTGATCATGCATGCCGAATTGCATTATTGCATATATAATGGTGTGATAGCTGCTACGTATTAATATTTCGGATCTCTGTTTTCGCTTGGTTTTTCTAATGAGTTAGTTCTTCCAAGGTTCTCTTTGGTCTGGCGGTCCTATGAGGAACTAAAAGGCATCGAAGAACGTCGCCCGTAGAATCGCTTTGAAATGATTAATACTTAGGGAGTTTCTAAGGGGATTGCAGGAGATGGTCAGTTTAATCAACTATATTTAAAGTGATAACCTTAAAACGAGAAATCGTTGATTCTCCTGTGTACTTAGTCTCTCCTGGGCAGGTGGGTCATTGAGTACTGGTTCTTCAACCCATTAAAAAGAGGGCGTAAATCTTTTTCCTTTTGGATTCTAGATCATCCAAACTTGTATCTGTGCATAATTGAGTGCTTGCATGCATATGATTGCTAATAACTTGTGTGATGTATGATATGTCTGGTTATTCATTGCGCTGTGGTTTCGCTCATACTCCTACAGTCTTTTCAGGTTTACTTTACGACCTTGGTTAGTCACTTCCAGGAGTATGACTCCGGTGAGAGCTTAGAAGCTGGAAGTCTACAATGTATTTTAGTTTAATGGTTATGTACTATTAGAATAAATTGTTTAGTGTGTTTCAGAAAAACTACATGGTTTGTAATGGTTTTATATTGTTTATTCACTAATTTATTTCTTTCATATATTTGTTATTTCTTATCAAGCAACTAAAAAGATCCTGTTGTTTTGAAAACCTATCTTTTTTTAAAGGTAATCTAGTGATAATATTCAAGTGTAACTTGTTTACTACTACTAGGGTACCCTCGGGGCGTGACAGAATTTAGTTGGTATCAGAGCATGGTTGCTAGAATATAAAAGATAAATATGTGAAAGAATTGCATTTAGTGAATGTAGTAAGTTAGATTTAGTTAGCACTCTTTAGTAGAAGTTGGATAGTTATGGGTAGAATTATACTGCACAACTAGGAATAAAATATGTGTGATTATTATTAATAATCATGCAAATTTTGTTGTGTGCAGACTAATCCTGCTACGTGTCATATTAGATGGAGATCTTTAGTATGCAGGAAGAGGAGACTTGACAGATTATAGGCGCAGATTACGAGTTCTGGTAGAGGACTTGTATTTATGCGGGATTACCAAGACTTTAGAGGAGATTCTCAGTACCTGGAAGCAAGGATTACTGCCTTTGTTTAAAGGTTGGTTTTCTGATGGCGGGCTTTTCAGATAATGGATCAGCTATAGAGACGCTTACAGATTTGAGAGATGGTGATCAGAAAGGAGGTGGTCTGGAGATTGACAATATAGCATTTATAGTTCATCCAGATCAGTGAGACCAGATCCCCAGATTTTAGAGTCTGGGTAGATATTGGGAGAGAGCAGTTATGCTCATGATGTTAGACAGGATCATACCTGGTCAGGTGATGCAGCCTATGATGATGACTTGATGCTTGCTCGGTCAGTAGATGCAGTCATTCCAGACGCATTTTGATGAGGAAACCACCTATTATCCCTGAGATAGCAGTGAGTTCCAGCGTCCTACTTCTGTACAGGATCGAGTAGTACAGGAGTCAGTTCAGACTACTGTTCATACAAGAGTATAACAACTGAGCTGTTGGATGAGAGAGAAGGTAAGAGAAGAAGGATTGAGGCAGAGAAGTATGTCTCAGATTTTAATTACGCCAGATGGATTGGATCAGCACATGGAGGATGGATTGAGAGGGATATACCACCTAGTGCTGAGAGTGAGCTGAGGCCGCACCCAGAGGCATTAGGGTGATGGATACAGCTCTGACTTAGCACCTCCAGGAGATAGGGAGCGTGATGATTGAGATGTGATAGCAGTTCAGAGGGGAGGATGATACCCTCATTTAGGCCCTCAGGAGAAGGGCAAGGGTCGTCTTCCCAGTCCCTGAGTCTGATCTAGTATTATGATGATGATGTATTATCTTTATGATGACATGACAGGACGATATTAGTAGACTTTTGATGATATGCATACATATCTTTTGATGACTATGATAGAAACTAAGTTTAGGTTAGTGCATTTTTGAATGTACATAATGCACTAACCACGAAAGCTTGATGTATTTTGGTTATGTATATATGTGTTCATATATATATGAATGACTTTGATGACTTTTGTAAGATGAGTTATGATCTAATTAATAATGTTTAATGTTAATAGAATGCCAAGAGGAAGAAATAAAAGTAGAAATGCCAGAATTTCTGGAGATCCACCAATAATGCTCCTGCAACACCCCAAAACCGAATTGAGGATGTTTTACAAAGTCTTCAACAACAAAATGTCTTGATTTTGCAAGCTTTGCAAAATATGCAAGCAACAAATGTAGCACCACCTGTTGGGCACCAGCAATGACTCCACCAATCCAAGGAAATGAAAGGCATACTCCACCGGTTCAATTTCAGGAAAATGGACCAGTGAACCCAAATGAGTCTGCTGCTGAGGTACAAGGACCGCCTCGATATGCAAGAATTGCCACCACCACCACCTTTACGTCCTCAGAGGAATTTGTTGCCAGAATTCATTAAGTGCAACAGATATTTTGAAGGAATACCGGGAAAGCCAGAAGAAGCTGAAGACTGGCTAGCTCAGATTGAGCGATCCCTTGATGTTTTCCAAGTACCTGAAGCTCTGAAAGTATCTATGGAACTTATTTATTAAGGTTGAGAGCAAGGATATGGTGGAATTCGAAACAAAGAAGTTTGTCACAACCAATTACTTGGGAAGTTTCAGACAGAATTTTTGAAGGAATATTTTCCAAGCAGTCTAAAAGCAAATATATACTGACCTGATGAATTTGACCCAAGGAGCTAAGACCATTGATGTATGAACATGAGTTTAATCGGTTGTTACAGTTTGCTCCAGATGCTTATCGGGACAGTGATGAGCTTAAGAGACAGACTTTCATGGCTGGATTAGCCTCATTTCAAAGAAGACTTGCTGAATTTGAGTTGATAACTTTGCAGCTATGTTGGAAAAAGCTCGAATTATTGAACAGCAAGGAAGTATGAACTTGAGAGGTATAAGAAGAAGGGAACTATGTTCGGGAAAAGAATGTATGATGGTTCTATGGCAAGTTCTGTGCCTAAGAAGGTTAAATTCTTCAAACCTTTCAATGTGAACAAAGGAGGAGTAATGGGAAGAATAATGTTACTTGTTGGAAATGTAAAGGTTCTCATTACCCAAGGCATTGTCCACAATTACAAACAAATGTTATTATTGTGGAGAAAGTGGGCATATGATAAACGATTGTCCAAAAAGAAAAACTGCAACTTGTTACGTATGTAACAAAGTTGGGCACATAGCAACCAACTGTCCACAGAAAGCGAGTAGTAGCTGGATCTTCACAACCTAAAGGAGTGATTGGAGTCTCAGGATCGAAAAATGGAAATGCCAACAAAGCCAGTACGACGGCCAGAGTTTTTGCCATGTATGGAAATCCTTGAGAATGTGGAGATAAGAAGAGATGAAGAAAATATTTGGGAGGAAGTTGATCCTGAAGAATATGGACTCATTGCAGGTATGTAATTATATTTGTTTATTAAAGTTATTAGACACAATCACAAGTAGATGAGCAATAGAAGTCTTTATAATTGAAAATAACATGAACTTAATAATTGATATTAGGATCAATTCAAGTAGGGGATCAGACTGCGTATGCTTTGTTTGACACGGGAGCAACGCATTCTTTCATAAATACGGATTAGCAAGGCGTATAAGAATACCAATTGAAAGCATGAGTAAAGAATTGAGAGTTACTACAACTGGAGATTTAGTGTAACACGGGAGATGATCAAGAGTTGTCCACTAAAGATTGGAGATCAAGAATCAATTGCTGATTTAATTCTGATAGAGATGCAAAAATATGATATTATTTTGGGTATGGTTTGGTTAACTGCTGTAAAAGCAAAAGTTAATTGCCATCTCAAAATAGTATCTTTTGTCAATAATCAAGGAGAAAGAAAAGAGTATAGGGTGAGATACTCAAAGGAGTCGGAAATAGGATAACAGCAATTGAAGTGGAAAATGAAGAAGATATGGAGATGAACGGTTGTATTCTTGGAGCAACTGAGGTGAATCCAAGGAATTGGATATTCATACCATTCGAAAGTGTGTGAATACTCAGATGTATTTCCAGATGAATTACCAGGATTACCCCCATAGAGAAGTGGAATTCTCAATTGATTTGATACCTGGAACCGAACCAGTATCAAAAGCTCCGTATCGTATGGCACCTGTGGAATTGAAAGAATTAAAGGTGCAATTACAAGAATTGTTGGATAAAGGATTTATCAGACCTAGTGTTTCACCTTGGGGAGCACCAATTGTTTGTGAAGAAGAAAGATGGTTCAATGAGACTCTGTATTGATTATAGGGAATTAAACAGAGTAACTATCAAGAACAAATATCCTTTACCCAGATTGATGATCTTTTTGATCAGTTGAGAGGAGCAAAGGTATTTTCTCGAATTGATTTAAAGTCAGGATATCATCAAATCCGAATTAAAGCAGAGGATGTACCAAAGACTGCATTCCGAACTAGGTATGGTCATTATGAATTTTTGGTCATGCCATTTGGATTAACCAATGCACCTGCAGTTTTATGGATCTGATGAATCGTATCTTTAGACCTTTGCTGGATATCTGTGTGATTGTTTTCATAGATGATATACTTGTATATTCGTCTAATGAAGAACAACATGATGAGAACTTGAGAAGTGTGTTACAGATATTGAGAGACAATAAGTTGTATGCCAAATTGTCTAAATGCGAATTTTGGCTTAGAAGTATATCATTCCTTGGACATATTGTTTTAGGAATATCGGTTGATCTTGCAAAAGTTAAAGCTATTGTGGAATGGAAAAGACCTGAAACTGTTACTGAAGTTAGGAGTTTCTTGGGATTGGCAGGATATTATCGGAAATTTGTGAAGGATTTCTCAAAGATTGCACGACCTTTGACTCAATTGACCGGAAGAATGAGAAATTCGAGTGGAATGATCAACGTGAACAAAGTTTCCAAGATTGAAGAAAAGGTTAATATCAGCACCAATCTTGGTTTTGCCCAATGACAAGGATTTATATACTGTCTATAGTGATGCATCTAGAAATGGATTGGGATGTGTGTTAATGCAAAATGGAAAAGTAATAGCATATGCTTCTAGACAATTGAAACCGCATGAGATGAATTACCCCACTCATGATCTAGAATTAGCTGCTATTGTTTTTGCACTAAGATTTGGCGTCACTATTTGTATGGGCAGAAATGTGAAATATATACGGATCACAAAGTTTGAAGTATATATTTACACAAAAAGAGTTGAACATGAGACAAAGACGATGGTTGGAATTGATTAAAGATTATGATCTTACCATTAATTACCATCCGGGTAAAGTGAATGCTGTGGGGATGCATTGAGCCGGAAAAGTTATGGAGAAGTGGCTTCAATATTAACAGAAAAAGAACTATAAGAATTTGAGAGATTAAACTTGGAATTCTCAATGCAAGGTTGGAAGCTGAAGGGAAATCTAATTTTGGAACCTACTTTGCTTCAGAGAATTAAGGAAGCCCAGAAAGAAGATGTTGAAATTCAAGAGATTAAACAAGGAATATCCCAAGGAAAGTACAAGGATTTTCATGTGGATGAGAAGAGGTGTTAAGAATGAATAAAAGATTGTGTGTGCCACATGATGAAAGCTTGAGGAAGGAATTAATGCATGAAGCACATTATTCTGGATATTCTATACACCCAGGAGAAACAAAGACATATCAAGACTGAAAAGTGTATTGGTGGAATGGAATGAAAAGGATATTGCAGAATTTGTTGCTAAATGTGATGTATGTCAAAGGATCAAAGCTGAACATCAAAAACCAGGAGGATTGTTGAAACCATTGCCAATACCTGAATGGAAATGGGATCAATTTCCATGGATTTTGTGTGCTCATTACCTAAGACAAATGGGTCATGATGCTGTTTGGGTTATTGTGGATAGACTCACAAAATCAGCTCATTTCTTGCCAATTAACATGACATTCATTAGAAAATTGGCACGAATATATTTGAAGGAGATTGTGAGATTGCATGGTGTACCTGCTGGTATAGTATCAGATAGAGATCCACGGTTTGTTTCCAGATTTTGGCAAGGATTACAAAAAGCTTTGGGAACCATTGAATTTAGTACAGCTTATCATCCTCAAACTGATGGACAAACAGAAAGGACTATTCAGACATTGGAGGATATGTTGAGAGCATGTATTATGGAGTTCAAAGGAAATTGGGACCAACATTTACCATTAGTGGAATTTGCATACAATAACAGCTACCATTCAAGCATAGGAATGCCACCTTATGAAGCTTTATATGGTAGAAGTGTCGGTCACCATTGTTCTGGGATAACTTGGAGAAAGTATTGGTTGGACCTGAATTGGTTCAGGAAACTATTGAAAAGGTTTCAGTGATAAAGCAAAGAATGAAAGCAGCACAAGATAGACAAAAGAGCTGGGCGGACTTGAAAAGAAGAGAATTGGAATTTAATGAAGGAGAACATGTATACTTAAAGATAAGTCCAATCAAAAGTCTTCATGGTAGACAAACAAAAGGCAAGTTGAGTCCTAGATATATTGGACCATTTGAGATATTGGAACGAGTTGGGAATCTGGCATACCGTCTTGCATTGCCACCCAATTTGTCTGGTATACATAATGTTTTCCATGTATCGGTTCTAAGAAAGTATGTACCGGATCCAGATAAGATAGTGGAATTAGAACCAATTGATTTGAAGGAGAATTTGACTTATGAAAAGCATCCAGTTAAATATTGGACCGGAAAGTGCAAGTTCTCAGGAATAAAGAAATCCACTATGTCAAAGTATTATGGGATCTCCAAACAGAAGAGATTACATGGGAATTAGAAGAGGAGATCAAGAAAAGCTATCCACATTTGTTTGAGAACTCAGGTACGCACTCAAGCTTTGAGGACAAAGCTTATTTTAAGGGGGGGAGAATGTAAACCCCGGGAATTTTCCACATAGTACACGACTTATAATAGATTTAGATTCTAGTTAAAGTTTAGGAATAGATCAATATTTAGAATTGGTTAGATAAATGATTTAGAATTCGAATAAAGAAATTCTTTAACCCTAGTTAATATCAAAAACAAGATTTCGTATCTTAAATGAAATTCAAGATATGATTAAAAGAAAATCTAAAATTAAACCCGAAACTGATGTACAAATAGATTTAAATAGAAAAATATGAATATAGATTAACGATTGTTTTTTATCCGATAATGATTTGAGATTAGAACAACGAGTAGTAATGAGCTTATATTTAGACTTAAACCTCAATTCAAGATTCCTAGTTAAAATTAATAACTACTAGTAAAATTTCATGACGGATATTAAAACTAAAGATACATATGTAGTTTAACTTTTGTATCAAAAGCAATACTAAATGAATAAGTATTTACGCTTATAAATAGAAAACGATGACCCAAGAGATAAACCGATAAGATTTTAAATACACAACGAAAATGTAAACTGTTAAATAACTCAAAATTTGAACTCCAAATAAATAATCGGATCACGCTATTGTTCTAATTTCAGTTTTCTTAAGCTATTAAAGCCTGAAAAAAAAATTGACCTAATGAGCTTAAGAATTCCTAATCGCGGGAAATAAAAATTATACAAACAAATAACTACGTATATATATAACCTAAATTTGTATTATTTGAAAATATAAGAGTTTTGTATACTCCTATAAACATATTTTTGTACAAAAACTCCCAAATGATAGCTAATTTATACCCGATAACTCGTTAAATTATCTCAAAATTTAACTAAATAATAAACTATATATATATATATATATATGTTTTTGGCTGCTGTTTCGGTAGAACTTGCGAGGGAAAGGAAGGAGCCGAAATTGCTCCAATAATTCAACAATTTTTCAACCAAATCAATCCCAAATGACCAACCATATAATGACAGCTCAACTCCATAATTAATGCAGCGAAAATAACAGATCAGATGAGGAGAACAATCGAAGGAATTCGGAGGGAAGAAGCAGCCGAAGTCCTCCACTTTCTCTTCTATATATATATATATATATATATATATAAGTTAAAGCTAATTATGAATAAACAAACAAACCCCATTAATACACAAACTCTCCAGAATGAAACTACCCCTTTCTAACCACCAACACGAGCTGAGACAGAAAAAAAACAGATCATAACACCCAAGCTCGGATCAAAAGAGAAACAATACTAAAAACCCTTGAATACGGGCTTAAAGGTAAGTTGAGATAACTCGAGTGGTTTTCTTTCAAATGTAAGCTTTATAACTGACTTATAACAATCTTAGGAACGTAATAAACACAACTTCAAGCTTCGGATTACATTGGACAAGCTCCAACAAGGTAATAATCTGAAACCGTAACTATGTTTTAATACGAATCGAGATCTAAGTATATATGTGTTTAGACGTGTTAAAAGTTGTTTTATGTTCTTATACAAGATGAATAAACACTTACAAACAGTTTAGTAAAGTTTTTGACGTGTAAAATTTAAAGAAAAAGAATCGGACCAGTGAAGAAGATGATGAACAATACCAACACTGCCTCAAAGCCGGCAGTGTAACCGCTCAACGTTGGCGGCTTACATGGATAAGCTAGCGGCGTAGAGACGGCCTACACTGATTAGAGCCTACATAAAATAATTTTTCAAGTAAAACATGAACATAAGCTGGCTATCTAGAGATATACGCCGACGGCATAGGGCCGCCGTACGTTGAAAGACGATAGCCTTCAACGCCGGTGCACCCGATATGAAATATTCTTTGAAACCAATTTTACACCGGCACCTGGGAATGAAGGCCGGTGGCTTTGAGCCGACATAAGCCAAATTTCTTTACCGAAAGCATATTTTCCAAAATAAACCGAACATATATATACATATATATATAAATGTCTTAAACCTACTTAGTATACTATATATATGTACAACAATATAAGATTTATTACAAATGTTTAGAATAATTAGATTAATATCTAATAAAATCTTAAAACCCTAGAATTTAAGACAAATATTTAATGTTAATCAAAGTTAGTATCAGTCAAATATTTGTTCTAGATAGATAAAATAGGTAAGAATGGAAATTTAAATAAGCTAAATTCTTGAATAATGAGACTCCTAAAAATAACAAAATAATTATACGAGATAAAATAGGAGAAACACAACAACACTAAGAATTAATAAATAAAAATAATTTTCTATATTGATATCAGTATAGAATAACACAAAATAGTAATAGTCAGTACCCAAACTTAATAAATATCGAGTCTAAGACACTAATCACATATAGAAATTTAGTTAATCTATATTGATGGATACTTTATTCATCTTAAATAGGTAACTTTGATACACTAGAGGATCTACCAGCTGATTACTACGACTAAGTCAGTATGAGCAGGTGAGTAATGCAGTCATATTATACTGTTTGTGCTTGTAAGTAGCTGAATATGTAATGTAAAGATAATTAAACGAATGTTTGAAAGTATGTTATGATCTGATTGTATGACTGTTAAGATATCTTTACCAAAGGGATAATGCAAAGATTGATGTGTTGAAATAGTATAATGATGATTGTGTGTAATGCATGGTCACCGTGAATTTGATTAAGAATTATTGACTTAACAAAATAATCTGATCATGCATCGCACGAATTGCATTATTGCATATATAATGGTGTGATAGCCTGCTACGTATTAATATTTCGGATCTCTGTTTTCGCTTGGTTTTTCTAATGAGTTAGTTCTTCCAAGGTTCTCTTTGGTCTAGCGGTCCTATGAGGAACTAAAAGGCATCGAAGAACGTCGCCCGTAGAATCGCTTTGAAATGATTAATACTTAGGGAGTTTCTAAGGGGATTGCAGGAGATGGTCAGTTTAATCAACTATATTTAAAGTGATAACCTTAAAACGAGAAATCGTTGATTCTCCTGTGTACTTAGTCTCTCCTGGGCAGGTGGGTCATTGAGTACTGGTTCTTCAACCCATTAAAAAGAGGGCGTAAATCCTTTTCCTTTTTGGATTCTAGATCATCCAAACTTGTATCTGTGCATATGATTGAGTGCTTGCATCGCATATGATTGCTAATAACTTGTGTGATGTATGATATGTCTGGTTATTCATTGCGTTGTGGTTTCGCTCATACTCCTACAGTCTTTTTAGGTTTACTTTACGACCTTGGTTAGTCACTTCCAGGAGTATGACTCCGGTGAGAGCTTAGAAGCTGGAAGTCTACGATTGTATTTTAGTTTAATGGTTATGTACTATTAGAATAAATTTTTTAGTGTGTTTTAGAAAAACAACATGGTTTGTAATGGTTTTATAATGTTTATTCACTAAGTTATTTTTTTCATATATTTGTTATTTCTTATCAAGCAACTAAAAAGATCCTGTTGTTTTGAAAACCTATCATTCTCTGAAGGTAATCTAGTGATAGTATTCAAGTGTGACTTGTTTACTACTACTAGGGTACCTCGGGGCGTGATAGTACAGATTCATTATTAAAATTATATTTTTCAAAACACAAGTTGGCAAACTTTTATTTATCCGAAAATACTTGTATTAAAATGTAGGTATTTATATGATTGGAAAAATCCTTTAAATATATATATAGATTCATATTGTATGTAAGATTCTAATGGTGTTGTCACAATGATTATATTTCGTAAAACAATGTCTTGCGGTGTTGAAGACTTGAATCTTAACAATTTCTTTCGTAGGTGTTTTGAAAGAATTTCATAATTTCTTGAGTTATTATAAGTATATTCTTATTTTTTTTTTCTAATTTCTTTTCTAAAATTAATTTTTCTCTTAGCTTTGGTCTTTTACAAATTCTACTTTTAGTGATAAAAATGAAGTTTTCAAGAGTTTTATTAAGTTATTGATAACTTATAATAATTTGAGTTGTATATATATATTTTTTAAAGAAACTACTTTGATAAACAAGTATTTTTATATTTTCATTCTCCAACTTCTTTGAAAATAACTTTCTTTCTAAAACTTAGTCTTTTAACTCTTTTGTAAATCTTGCTTGGAAGAAAATCATATTTCACTATTTTATTAAGTTTTGATAATATCTATTGTTTTTGAAAACTCTATTGTTTATATTTATTTATTTCTTTGAAACTGAGTTTGCCATTTACAAACCTTGGCAAACTTTTTTTTTTTTTTTATAAGTGAGTTTATAATTTAGTGAGTTGATTTTATCTTAACTTATAAACTTAGTTTAGTTATGACTTTTGGTAAAAATTCCAACAAGTAGCTTTTTGAGAAAAGTATTTATCAAATACTTATTATTTAATGAGTTTTAATAAACTTTATGTGACTTATCGTAATAAAAGAAAATGTTTATTTTGTTAATTAACTTCTTTGAGAAAAATCATTTTTTTTATTGTTATTTAAGAAAAGTCTTGGTGAGTTTGAAAAGAAGTTATGGGAATAATTTTTCCTATGTGGGTGATAACAAAATCTTGAGTATATAAAGAGAGTTTAGTTTCATCTTTCCTTTATTTCCTTGGTAAAATTATCCTTATTGACACTTAGGAAAACTTTGGGAAAGTTTAAGAAGAAGTTGTAAAAATACATCTTTTAAGTTGTTCTTGATAAGTCTCTTTATTTAATGACTAGTTTTATAACAAAAGAGTTTAGCTTCATATTCATTTATTAGAGAAAATTCCATTTTAGATTTTTGTTGAGAAAATAACATTATAATGATGCATGTACATAAGCATGTAATATGAAAATGATGAAAATATAGGAAAAAGTGAGAAGCAAGATAATAATAATGAGCATAGTGATAATATCAAGTATTGGGAATTTTAGCTTCATCAATCTATCCCAATCAAGTATTGGGAGCCTTAGCTTCATCAAGGCCACCTGGTCAAGCATTAGGAGCTTGGCTACATCAAAGCATTCCGGGACTAAGAATAGACTAGTCCCAAAAAGAAAAAAAAAAAAGAAAGAAAAAAGCAATAATAGAAGCATTAAGAATAATAAAAGCAAGTTAGAGAAATTTAGTGAGCATTAGGCTCTCAAAATATATAGATATACATATACTTAGTAATATATATATATAGTTGGATTCGAAGCATAATATTAATAATAATAGCATTAATAAAAACATATATAAAATCATAATAACAAGATAATAATAAGGAACTTTATGTGCAAGAACAAAACATGAAGATGTTGTTGCTTTTACTACTCGTGTGAGTTTCCAAAATAACACTATAGTCATGTTAAGTTACATGACATGGATAAACTAAATGGTTGGAAGAAATTTACCTAAAGTATTTATGTGGTATGAAGATGGTATATGAATGATATATTATGTTTTTGATGATAAGTGGTAGATGGTTTTTGTTTAGAGAAGGATTTTTATGAGGAATTGGTTAAAGAGAGTTTTGGTAGTGAAGAATTTTGTAGAGAGAGTTTGAGAAGTGAATTTGAGAGAGTTTTATTATGTGTAATGAAGGTGTGAAAGAAGTAGAGGGAGATGGGGTATTTATAGTTGTAGATGGAGGAAATTGTATGTAATAAAATAAATTGAAAAAAAGATAGAGATGAAAGGGAGGGGGGGGGTAGCGCTACTTCTAGTGGGAGAGAGGGGAGAAATTATTTTATTTTATATTTTGTAAAGAAAATGGAGTAATGTGTAAGATATGATTTGATTAGAGATGTATTGGAAAAGTAAAAAGTAAGAAAATAGGTATATAGGTGGTAAGAATATGTAGTAAGAAAAAGTAGAGATAGATTAATAGTAATGAATAGTATGATAGGACAATGAATTATAGACTAGATAAATAAAATACTGATAGTAATAAAAATACGCTTATAAATGTGATATCTATAATTTTTTGTTACTGAAAAATTCTAAAACTGATATTTTTGGAAACCTTATATTTTTATGAGTCTATTGGTATTGTCGGAATATTTTTACCGTCCGGTGTACTAGGGCACAATTTTCAAAAACTGATTACTTTTGGATCTGAAAGACACTAGAAATTTACGAATTTGATATTTTTAAACTTTTTTATATTATTACGAACTATTATCAACAATTATTTCCATTCTGTTTTTTGGGGTTTAAGAGCGCAAGATTGATGGTCTTAAACTTTAGGGTTTGTTGTAATCTTTATTGACTTTTAGGGTTCCGGTTTGACTTCCGGCTTTGTTGAGTTATACGTAAGGTCGTAAAATTTGGGAGTTATGTCCGTGTTATATTTTTGTTTCAACATCTATGGTTTATTTTATTTTATTTTCGATTATTTAATATTTTTCAGTTCTTGGGATCGTTTAACTGAGTCTAGGGTTATGGGTTGACTTATTTTGACTTTTGGTGAAATTGAAAATTTTGATTCTAGATTTACGAATGATTTAAGGTTTTAGTATTTTTTGTCGAGCGTCATTTGGATTTATCATCTTAATTTGCGAATTAGGAATTGGATAGATGATTTGATTGGTTTACAGATGTTGAATCATTTGATTGTTGGATCTTCTATTTTGTTTTGAGGGTTATCTTTTTCTCAAGTTTAAGAATTTTTCGTATTTGACCTTATTTAGAATTTTGTTTTAATTTAGGTTGGTTTTTAGGGTTTTGATTTCGGTGTTAGACTTCTAGGATTATTTTCTATGAATTATGAAAATTTCAGGGGTTTACAAAAGCAAAACCCTATTAAAACACCTCTTTAAGCTTGGAAAAGAACAAACAAGGTAAGTTAATGCATTTCAATTTAGTTCTTTGGTAAAACAATATCCTAAACCATGTTTTCAGACAATCTTAGGACCAAAACTAACCCAAGAATGAAGTCTAAAACACCTATATCAAGCTTCAACTAGGTAAATTCGAAAAACCCTAAGTACACCATTTAATTTCGAAAATCAAGAATTATGGGCATGTTATTGTATTATGAGTTGATATATGTATATATATAACATGTAGAAACATTTAGGAAGACTTTAGAAATGATTTTAATGTGTAAAATTGGATCAACTCGGCGATGAAGATGAACAGTGCACGTTTGCCAAAAGAGCACGAGAGGAACATGGGTATGGACCTTCCCCATGTACCTCTCAGCTTCAATTCTAGGTTTAATATCCAAATGAGTATGGTCTAGTACACGGCCGTGTACCTCGGGGATTCCTTAAAAAAATGTAAAATTAAATTTTGTTTAACCTAAATATATTTATTAATATTATTAATTATTATGAATATTATGATTATTATTTTTATTACTAATATTATGATTATATTGTTGTTAATGTTATTATATTAATAATATTATTATTATTACTATTATTATTATCAATAATGATATTATTATTATTGATATTATTATTATTATTAGTGATATTATTATTATTAATTTTATAATTATCATTACAAATGTTAGTATTAGTAATTACTATTAACAATATTAATATTATAATAATTATTACTATTAAAATCAATTATAATTGTTAGTATTACCACTATGATCATTTAATCCACATATAATTATGAGTATTACTATTAATGATATTACTAACGTTTATGATTGTTATTGTATTATTATTATTATTATGATATGTATTCTGTTATTATTGATGTTATTATTCTACTATTTTATTATAGTTATTATGAAAAATAATATAATATTACTAACATATTACTTTATAATTATCATTATTAATATTACTAATATCATTATCATTATTGTTAAAATTAGTATACTTTATAAATGAAAATAAAGTATAATAATTGTAAAATACTTGTTTTATACAGAATGGAAATTCAAATAACTAAAGTTTTTAATAATGTGATACCTATACATAAAAAGAAAATTATATGAAATAGACCAAGAGAAACACGACGACACTAAACATTAGTAAATAAATACGAGTTAATATAATAGGTTAGATAAGGAACAATATAAAAACAACAACAATAATGACTATAATAAAATAAATAAATATAAGCTTACTAAATATTAATTTTTTGAATACCTAATAAATGTATATAAATATCAAACAAGAATGAAAATAAATATTAAATAATAATTGACTATCATAAGATCATTAAATGACCGATATAGTAATAGAAAAAAAAAACCCAATTATCAATATAGGACACTTAGACACTCATAGAAATTTAATTGTATAGTTTATACGATATTGATGAATTATTACTTATCTCAATAGGTAATCTTGATACTTGTGAGGATTTTCTCATTGATTACTACAACTAGCTAGTATGAGCAGGTGAGTAACTCAATCTTATTACATTGTATGTGCTTGTAGCTTAGCTAACTTTTAATGAAAGATAATAACCTGAATTTGCTGCATGGGTTAGGAGAATTGTTTGTCGTATGAAATATTGATTGCCAAGCTACCCTAATGATGATAATAATAAAATTCTGCATGACTATATTGCTTGTATAATATGTTGCTTGTCTGTGTAATGATTGATCGCCTTAAAACTGATTAAAAAACTACTGGTACCATAAAGGAAATGAATATGCATTGCATGAATTGCATAAGTAGCATTTGAGTAAGTGGTCGCCTACTATGTATTAGTGTTTCAAATCTCTGGTAATGCTTGGTTTATCTTAGCAAAGACGCTATTAGTTAATCGTAAGATTACCTTTGTTCTATTGATACCATAGGAACTAAGTAGTAAATGAAAGACGCCGCTTATGGTATTGCTTGAAATGACTAACACTTAGTGGAGTTTCTAAAGCAAAAATAGGAAATGAGTGTTAAAGACATGATAAATGCAAAGTGATAATTAAAGTGAGTATTGTTATTTTCCTGTATGCTTAGTCTCTCTTGGATAGGTAGGTCATAGTATTGTGTTCTTTCAACCCCGATGAGAGGATGTAAATCTTCATTCCGCTTTGGATTCCGGGTTATCCAAGCTTGTATTTGTGTATATGCTTGAATGATGCATTTCATATGATTGTTAATAACTTTTGATATGGTAAGTTCTGGTTATTCACTGAGCCTATGGTTTCGCTCATACTCCAACAGTCCTTTTAGGTTTACACTTGGGCCATAGCTGGTCACTTCCAAGAGTTTAGCTCTGGTAAGAACTTCAAGATCAAAAGTTCATGGAAGATTATAGAATAAGTTCTTCATTTTTATTTTAGTCTAAGCTAGTTAGTATTTATTAGTTATGTGTTTAGAGACTTTTAAAAGGATGTTATGGTTCGTAATGCTATATTCAAGCACTGGGATGATTGTTATTTACTAATTTATGACTTATATGTACCTATCATTTCTTATCAAAGCAACTAAAAGATCCTATTATTTGAAAACATGTCATTTTTTGAGGGTAAACTAGTAATACTAATCAAGTGTAGCTTGTTTACTATTACTAGGGTACCCTCGAGACGTGACACTATTCTATAATAGGCGGTAACCCTTTAGGAAGCACTTCATGAAATACAGCTATAAAACTCCTCCAACAATCATTGTGTTGTAGTAGGTAAAGAAATTTTCTCTAGTCTCCAATGCTCTCAAAAAATGCAATATGTAGATCGACTCCTTAGACTATATGGCTAGATGAACATCTCCCTCATGATAAAAATATAGATTTCTTCTTAACTTCTTTACTTATCTATAACTGAGCCATTCTAATCTCACCTAGTGATATATGTCACGCCCCAAAGGGTACCCTAGGCGTGGCGGTCTGCCATATATGACATTAAAACTTAAGAATAACTTCCTAAAGTCATGCGAAAGTCTTAACAACATATGTAAGGCGTCTATCACACCATATATGATGATGGTGGTAGATACTAAAGGGGCTACTATGGGTACAGTCAAAGAGATGTTGATAATTTCCGTTAAAAGATAGATATTCCATATTTTAGCGGAAATCTAGGGACTGAGAATTTTATAGATTGGATTTTTGAGATTGAGCAGGTTTTTGAATATATAGAAATTCTTGAAGAGAAAAGGGTGGAGTTAGTGGTTTGTAGATTGAAAGATTATGTTTCTACTTAGTGGGAGAGGTTACAAAAAAAAAAAATTAAGTCGTGAAAGAAAACACCTATTAGAACGTGGTTTAAGATGAAGTTATTATTGGAAAATGAATTCCATCCTCTAATTATGAGGAAATCATGTTTCAACAAGAACAAGATGTCATCGAGAGTAGAATAATGATTTGAAAAAGGAATAAGGTCATACTCCAAAAGAGAATAGGAAAGAACACATTGAAGAGACTCCTAAAGAGACCTTATCCGAATTTTCAGAAACCATCCCTCTTAAAGTAGAAAAATGTCTGTAGATGAGAAGGTTGAACATCCACCAGTTATTTCCTCTGAACCTAATGAAAAGGGATCCGTTCATAAAGTACCGCATGAAAATGTCACAAAAGATGTTGAGAATCCTGAAGTTAATGAAAGCAAATTTGACTATAGATGAGAATGAGAAAGAAGGAGTTTCAATGACTATGGATAAAACTGTGACATTAAAGTTATAGAAGAAGTGGTTAGCGAGAGAGAAGTCTTGGAGAGTTTGAAGCCATTAATCTATGACAAAATTGGAAGTTTTAGCAAAGTTTTTATTAAAAAGACTAAGGCTGCCCAGGAGAAAGAAGATAAATCAGTGGGAAAGAAGATTGTGGAGTTGAAGGGAAGTGAAGTTCTGTAGGAGAAAGTACAAGCATATATGCAAAAGAGATTCATACTTAATCTAGAGGATACTTGTGATTCCAAGTGTATTTTTCGTTATTCTGAGGTTGAAGATCCTCTTATCTAGAGTCAACCTCAAACTTGAGGATGAGTTTTTCTCAGGTCAGAGAGAATAATGTGGACAACAAGCTACTATACCATCGGCCTTGACTAGTTACATCGCTGGCCTTGACTAGCCTTTAAGTCGGCCTACTTTGTTGATTATGTCACATGATTTATTTTTATTTGGTCTAAATTGTATTTATTATTACCCTTTATTATTAGTCACTATTGCATTTATTATTTTACCTTTTTAGGATTGTGCCTTCTTAGGATTTTTATGTAATAGTATAAATAGGTCTTTTAGACTTGTGACAAAAACTCATATTATATTTTCATATCGAAACCCTAGTTTTGAGAGCATTTTCTCTAACTATTTCATTGGGTGCTGCTAACTCGTTGTGTCATAATACATGGATATAGCATATTTTGAGTACAGATTAATTTCAAGAATTAGGATTTAATTTAAACAATATGTTTATTGATAATAGAATGTCGTCGAAGAAGTAGGAGTAGAAATGTGAGAATATCTAAAAAATTGTTAGAAAATGTACCTGCACCATCTCAAAACCGTTTAGAAGACATTTTGCAAGCACTTCAACTGCAAAATGCACTAATTCTGTAGGCCCTGCAAAATGAACAAGTACCACATGTAGCATCACCAGTTGAGCCGCCAACAATCCCTCTATCACCTTCCATGAAAAATGCATAACATGTTACACAGTCTAATTTCATGCAAATGGACCAATAGACCATAATAATCTTGTTGAGTCTACTGCCGAGGCGTAAGGACCCCCCCAACATGAACAACAATTACCACCACCACCACCACCATTATGTCCTCGAAGAAACTTGTTACCTGAATTCATAAAATGTAATAGGTATTTGAAGGAATACTAGGAAATCTAGAAGAAGTTGAGGACTAGCTAACTCAGATTATGAACTCTGGATGTTTTTTAAGTACCAAAGCTCTGAGGGTACTGTATGGATCTTATTTGCTAAGGTTAGAGAGGATATGATGGGATTCCAAGCAAAGAGGATTGCCACAACCTATCACTTAGGAAGTATTTAGATGGGAATTTTTGAAGGAATGTTTCTCGACTAGTTTAAAGGCAATGTATAGTATTGACCTGATGAACCTGACACAAGGTAGTAAATAAATTGATGAATATGAACATGAGTTCAATAAGTTGTTATAGTTTGCCCTACATGCCTATTGAGACAGTGATGAGCTAAAAAGATAGAATTTTATGGCCGAGTTAAAACCCAATTTTCAAAGGAGACTTGTTGAGTTTGAGATTGCTAATTATGCAGCTATGATAGAAAAAGCATAAACCATTGAACGTGCGAAGAGATATAAGGTTGAGAGGTAAAAGAAGAGGGGACAGACCTTTGGAAAAATAACTTATGATAATTTTGTGATAAATCCCATGTTTAAGAAAACCAAAATTGTTAATCCTCTGGAATGGGTAAGGTAGGAATAGCCAGAAAGAACAATGTCATATGTTGGAAATGCAAAGGCTCTCATTATCTAGGAGAATGTCTACAATTGTAGCACAAGTGTTATTGAAAATGGATACACGAAAAACACATGTCCAAAAAGGAAGAGTGCAACTTGTTTTGTCTATAACAAAGTCAGTCATATTTCAAGCAATGGTCTATAGAGAGTTAATACTGTAGCTGGTACTTCACAGTCCAAAGGAGCGGTTGAAGTGATAGGTTTGAAAAATGGAAATACCAATATCAGTAAAGCTACCACGACAGCTAGAGTCTATGCTATGCATGGAACTGTAATTGATGATGTGGAAATTGTTAACCCTTAGTTTTTAGAGTAATCCGAAGCCTTAACCCTAAACTGAAAAGTCAACCGAAAACTGAAAAGTCAACCGGAAACCTTAAGTCAACAGATCTCAAGTTAAACCCTACAATTTAGATCCGACAATCCCGTGTTTGTAAACTGAGAAGTTGAAAATTAAGTAAGGTGTGTAGAATAGTCCGTAATAATATTTGATTTCTTAAAAATATCATATTGGTTTATTTTCGGCTTATTTTGAACCCGATTGGATACTGCTTTTGGAAACTGTGTCCCGAGGCTCGGAAAATTAAAAATATATCTTTAATATTTTTAGACTCGTATTTTCATAAGGATTTCAAAAATAACAGTTTTATAATTTTTTGATAACTAGAAATATTTGATTTTGCGATTATATTCGTATTTCTTTACTACCGGTAATTAACTAGTCTTTTACACTATCCACTATTATTCGTTACACAATTTACTATTCTTGTAAACCCTTATATTTTTAGTAATAAATATTTTATATATCATAGAAAATTCTATTTTCTAAAATTTAGTTTGTTTCGGATTTTGATGGGATCAGTTTCTATTTAAGACCTGATACTAAAAATAAAATAATTTAATTTAATAATTGAAAATTATTTGAAAATTATTTATAATTTTCATAAAATAACTTTTTTCGAATTTTTTGGGTCATAAAAAATCAATTATAGCTCATATTCACCTATTTTGATCATGCCAGTAACTTATTTAATAATTCACTAAAATAAATTAAGTATTTATCTTATTTTAATTATGAAAAATCTACTATAAAAATTTGGAATGCATTTTCTATTTTTTTATTTTTTTATTTATAAAGAAAGTACTCTTATAAACCCAGACCTATAGTATACCTTTCACACATCATTTCTTTTTCACTTCAATCTTTCTATACTTCATATATCACGTCATGGCAGATTTTTAGCTCTTTTTTCTGCCCTCTTTGTCCTTTGAAACACTCCAAAATTGATTAAAATAAATCTATTCCAATCATTCTTTAATGAGTAACACATAAACTTAGTTACACATTACAATTTCAAGTCAAAAACCAACCAAACTCCCTCCTTCTCTCCTCCTCATTTCACACTAGCTATGGAACAATTGTGAGCTGCCATTTCTTTTTTTTTTTTTTATCTCATTTTAAAAAGTCTTTAACTCCTCCTATCTTTCTATATACACCCTCTCTCATTCACACATTTAAACCTTTGTCATTCTTTGTATTTTTCCTCTCTATTTTCCTCTCTTTCTCTCTTTATTTGTTCTTGTTCTTGCAAGAACACTTGCTGCCCCTATTCTTTATTTGAGGTCTTACACATATTTTCTTTAAGATCCTTTGGTAAAACTCTTATTCCAAGCTTCCATAGTTGATGTAGGTGGAGTATAGTGAGAGTTTCATGCATCAAATGACTTTCCATAAGCTTAAAAGATAAGGATGATGATGCCAAAATGAAACACTCATCCTACTCATGATTATTTTCTTGTGATATTATTATTTTTCTTGCTAAAAGTAGTTATATTTTATAGATCTAACTTTTATGTAACTTTGATCATGTTTATGTTAAGATCTATGAGTTATATCTTACTACCATGGATTTCTTTTATATTTATGTTCATAGTAAGTGTAGATCTTGGTTTTGAACTCAAACAAAAATGGTGAAATTCGTATCTAGGCAAGACCCATATTTGAAAACCCTCTTCCAAGTCTCAAATGGAATTTTACTTTAAAAAAATGAAGATTTAGTGGATGTATATCATCAAGACTTTTTTTTACAAGAATCAAAGGTGATTTTCAAAAGTTACTTTCAAAAATAAAACTCTTATTTTTGGATCTAGACAAAGACACCAATAAAAAACATGTTTCCAACCTAAAAATGAATATTTTGTTCAAGATATGGAAGGCTCTTAAGATAGGATATGTAAAGGATGATTTTTCATAAGTCTTGATGGATTTTATCAAAAGATATGTTCAAAAACAATTTTTGAAAATTTGGATCTAAGCCAAGACCCATTTTTGAAACCCATTATCTAACCTCAAAATGAAGATCTAGATATCCTAAGGATTGAATTTTCATAAGTTTAGATGAGTTTTCCTAAAAGGTATTTCTAAAATAGAGAGTTTTGTAAAAGACAAGTCTAGGTCTTATTTTCATTCTAAAACTCAAGGAAGAAATTCGGATCTAGGAAGAGATGAATTTTGAAAACCTTAATTTAGACTTCAAAACAAGATTTTTTTATGGAAAATGGAATGCTTTGATAATAAGTGACATAAGAAAATCATTTTCATTAAGTCATGTAAGTTTTAGCAAAGGATTTTCTCAAAACAAGAAAATGAGTTTCAACTCAAAATTTCAGTTTTTACAAAAGAAGATTCTTGGAATTTTCATTTGGACAATATCATTAGGATCATAAAAGTATTTAATCTTTTATCTTTGGCTAGAAGTTTTACAAGTGTAGAACCAATATAAGTTGATCTAAAAAGTTAAGTGGAACAAAAGTAACAATTTTCAACAAGAACTCAAAACTAGAATTTTCGTAACCCTGCTGTACAGTAGCTTTTTGACCCTCAAATGACCATGGATGTTTGATTTAACTTGGGAAATGGATATATCTTTCGAAGTAGATAGAAATCGACATATAATATGCATAATTCTGAGTTAAAATGAGTTAGATATGACCATTTTAGGTTAGGACTTCAACTTAGGCGAAAATTGACGAACTTAATAAGTAGAATTGTTAAGTTTATTAGAACTTCATAAGAAATACTCATTGAGGGTATTCCTTGTACTTAGGTGATTTGGAGGATGGATTTCCACTCCCCGAGGACTACTACGACTAGTGGATTTCTCTCCATGGCCAAGTGAGTTCATTTCTTAAATAGTTATACTCATGTGTGTGCTTGTAATCGTAGTGGCATTAGAATTAGGAAAAGATAAAATTGTGATGAGTTATGATCTAATTTTGGTTGAATGAATGATAAGTATATCGAGACAAAACTTGTTGTAAAAACATTATATGAGCTAGTATAGACTTGAATTGTCTGAAATTATCTATGATCGCTCTTAACCTATATAATTAACATGCCATGATTATATGAATAGACTGTACATGCATAACACGTAGTGAGTCACGTTGCATTAGCAAGTATACCTTTGGTGGGACAAAAGTATATTAGTAGAGGCGTGGAGGCCCGTGTTAACATTGAGGATGCGAAATCGCTTAAGTTAACGTAAGTGGGATAGGCACTTGAAACTACCACATAAAAAAACAAATGTTGTATAGCTAAGAGAAAGAGATCGGGATTATGGTTGCATGACTTATGGCCCACCCCAATCTCGAATGGAGGGCGTAAATCCATTTACATATGGCTATTGGAAAGTCATATGCTTGTATGCTCATTTGCTTGTGCCTTCATATGACTGATTAACTACAACTTGCTTGTATATATATCTTGAATGAGTTTGTTATTTGGAAATGAACCTCACTAGGCCTGTTAGCTTACAACCCAATAGTTTTGTTGCAGTGTTCCCATTTTTTGTTGTTCCTAGAGAACATTTTTCACAAGTTTATCTTTTTGGATTAAGGAGCTTTTGAAGAAGTTGGGACCTAGCTATAGGCATGGATTTCTAGGAAAATCTCTTTAACACAAACTCTAATGTTTGTAAGATGGATTTAGACTAGATAGACTTCTATTGTTTTGGTGGGGGTATGCCGCATTGACTTTTGTAAAGAATTAGCTTATTTATCTTGTTGTGATTTCTATTCTTAATGCTATTATATGCCTTCTTAAGACTATTCGATTTAAGGTCTGAGCCTAAAAATTGTGCAAGTATACTTTACACTCGATATGTAAACTTATGGGATGACTAAGGTTATCATACTTAAGTTTAAATATAGAGTGTGGTGGACTGTCGCGTTTTGGGTATCCTTTGGGGCATGACAGAAATGGAGGATAAAGATAAAGAAAACATATGGGAGGAAGTTGAACCTAATGACTATGGTCTCATTGTAGGTATGTAATTACGTATATGCATATTTATAGTATAAAGCATATATGATAGATGCATGGTAAATACCCTTATGAATTAGAAATAACATGTAGTTAATAAATGATAAGTAGGAACAATCCAAGTGAAAGATCACACTGCGCATGCCTTGTTTGACATGGGAGCAATGCATTCTTTCATAAATATTGAAATAATAAGACGAGTAGGGCTACCAACTAAGACCATGAGTAAGGAGTTAGGATGAAGATAACAGCAACTGAGGTTAAAGATGAAGAGAATGTGGAGTCAAACAGATGTATTCTTGGAGGGTGAATCAAAAGAATCAGATATTCATACTATAAGAATGGTATGTGAATATCTAGATGTGTTTATAGATGAATTGCATGGATTACCCCTACATAAAGCAGTAGAATTCTCTATTGACTTGATACTTAGAGCTGAACTAGTATCAAAAACTCCATATCGAATAGCACCTGTGGAGTTGAAGGAATTAAATGTGCAATTGCAAGAATTGAAGGATAAAGGATTTATTAGACCCAGTGTTTCACCTTGGAGGGCATCGGTGTTATTTGTTAAGAAGAAAGATGGTCAATGGGACTCTGTATTGATTATAAGGAATTAAACAGTGTTACTATCAAGAACAAATATCCTTTATTAAGAATTGATGATCTATTTGATCAATTGCAATAAGCAAAGGTATTTTCTCTTATTGATTTAAAGTCAAGATATTATCAAATTTGAATAAAGGCAGAAGATGTACCAAAGACTGCATTCCAAACTAGTTATGGTCATTATGAATTTTTGGTCATGCTAGTTGGATTAACAAAGGCACTTGCAGTTTTCATGGACTTGATGAATTGAGTCTTCAGACCCTTATTGGATATTTATGTGATTGTATTCATAGATGATATATTGGTGTATTCATCTACTGAAGAGCAACAAGAAGAACACTTGAGAAGTGTGTTGCAGATACTGAGAGATAATAAGTTATATACCAAATTTTCTAAATGTGAATTTTGGCCTAAAAGTATAGCATTTCTTAGACACATTGTTTCCACTAAAGGAATATTTGTAGATCCTGCGAAGGTTAAAGCTATTGTGGAATGGAAAAGACCAGAAACAGTTATGAAAGTGAGAAGTTTCTTAGGATTAGTAGGATATTATTGGAAATTTGTATAAGCTTTCTCAAAGATTGCGTGATCACTTACGCAATTAACGAAGAAAAATGAGAAATTTGAATGAAATGATCGACAATAACAAAATTTCCAAGAATTAAAGAAAAGACTAGTATCGGCACCAGTATTAGTTTTGCCAAATGATAAGGACCCATATGTTGTATACAATGATGCATCCAAGAATAGTTTAGGATGTGTATTGACGCAAAACGAGAGAGTAATAGCATATGCTTCTAGATAGTTAAAACCACATGAGATGAATTACCCCACTCATGATCTGGAATTAGCTGCTATTGTCTTTGCACTCAAAATTTGGTATCATTACTTGTATAGACAAAAATGTGAAATATATATGGATCATAAGAGATTAAAGAATATATTTACGCAGAAAGAGTTGAACATGAGGCAACATAGATGGTTCTAATTGACTAAAGATTATGATATAACTATCAAGTATCATCCTAATAAAGTGAATGTTATAGCTTACGCATTAAGTTAAAAAAGTTATGGAGAAGTAGCCTCGCTATTGACTGAGCAGAAGGAGCTCATTAAGGAGTTTGAAAGATTAAACTTGGAATTTTCGATGCAAGGTTTAGAGGCTGAATTAGGAAACTTGGTCTTGGAACCTACTTTACTCTAAAGCATCAAGGAAGCTCTAAAGGAAGATACCGAATTCCAAGAGATTAAGCAAGTAATACCACATAGTAAATATTCATGTAGATGAAGAAGGAGTGTTGAGAATGAATAAAAGATTGTGTATGCCACAAGATGCACACTTGAGGAAGGAATTAATCCATGAGGCACATTATTCTAGATATTTTGTACATCCAGGAGAAACAAAAACATATCAAGAGTTGAAAAGTCCACATTAGTGGAATGGAATGAAAAAAGATGTTGTTGAGTTTGTTACTAGGTGTGATGTATGTCAATAGGTAAAAGTTGAACACCAGAGGATCATGTTTATCTTAAGATAAGCCCAATCAAAAGTCTCCATAGTAGACAAACAAAAGAAAAACTAAGTCCTAGATATATTGGACCATTTGAGATCTTGGAATGAGTTGGAAATCTGGCATGTTATTTGGCATTGCCACCAAACTTATCTAGTGTACATAATGTTTTTCATGTGTCAATACTAAGTAAATATGTATTCGATCCAGATAAAGTAGTTGAATTGTAACCAATTGATCTAAAGGAGAACTTAACATATGAAAACACCCTATTCGGATGTTGGATAGTAAAGTGCAAACTCTAAGAAACAAGGAGATCCGCTACGTAGTATTATGGGATCCCCGAACTGAAGAGATGACATACGAACTAGAGAATGAAATCAAGAAAAGCTATCCTCATGTTTTGAGAAATTAGGTACACAAGCAAGCTTTAAGGACAAAGCTTATTTTAAGAGGAGGGGGGAAGGGGGAAAATGTAAACCCTGAGAATTTTCATACTAGTAAAAATAAATAGAAATTCAACTATAGAAAATAAAAGGTCAATATAGGACTTAACAAAGACCCTAAAATAAAACTACGAGTAGTAATGAACATATAAATGACTTCAAACCCTAAAAAGAAGTCCCATAAATAATTATAGATACCAAAGACAATATTTTGTAGTGAGTATTGGAAAACTCAAAATACAAAAATCATTAAGATAAGATTTCAAGTGCATTAAAAAGTAAATAACCAATAAAACTTAAAATTAGAAAACTATAATTTAATGATGAACCATTATAGTTATAAATACATAATAGGGACAAAAACAGATCCATAACTAACAATCTAGCTTTCAAATGAATGTTTGGATTGCACCATTGTTTTAGTTAGAAGATTCTGAAACTTTTAGAGACTAAAACCGAACGTGGCCTATTAAGCTTAGAAGACCTTAATCGTATAAAATAAAACCCTAAAAATAATTAATAGCGTAAATTTCAATTCCCAATTTGAAATTAAAAATAATCTAGAAAATTTATAAAAGCTTTAAATAAAATTTTGGAGATAGAACTCCTAAAATAACTTATATAAATATACCCGTTTAACTTGATAAACTATCATAAAACTAAGATAACTAGTTAATTAATTAAAATTATAATTTTATGTGTAATATCTCGATGGAAATGGCATGAGAATTACAGCTGAAATTGTCTGAAATCTCCAGCCAAAAATTGCAAGAAAAAAGAGTCAAGTTAGGTTGATAAAAGTCAACATAAATAGGTGTAAAACCAATCAAAATAACCTAAATCAACACCTCAATTAATGTGGTGAAAAAAACAAATGCAAGTGATTTTCGGTGGAGCAATTTCTTCTCCTTCAGCCGAAAACTTTCCTTTGCAGCTGCTACTACTCTTCTTATAAATACATCACTTAATGAACAAAAAAACAAAGCATTAAAACATCATAATATCAACTCAAAACAATAGCACAAAACACACGAACTTAGCTCCATTAAAATAGCTTCAATAAGACAAATACGAGCTTAGAAAACCAATAAGCAAGGTAAGTAAAATTCATTTTAAGTTAGTTTAAGTATTAAACATTAGCTTAAACAAGGTTTTCATTAACTTTAGGTTTGAGTTAGATTTGGGAAGTTGGTTAGCAACCCAATCTCAACTCATACAAGATAATCTCTAGCCTTAAAAATTCATTTGTGTAACATGATATATATATAATATATATATAGGAGCTAAGAAATCACCTATTATGAGGACTATAAGATGTTATATGTGCTAATAGATCATGAATAGTAGCTTATAATCATGAAAAAAACACTAAAAAATAATTAAACATACAAATATAATACATATAAGATGAGAAAAGTTTTGAAAAACAAAATAGAAAAATGAAGAAAATGATGAACAGTGCTTACACTGGCGGCATACGTTAACAAGCTAGCGATGTAAACAGGTAAGTTGGCGGCCTTCGAGCCAGCTTAGATTGAAACAGTGCTACGTAAAATTTTGTTACTGGTAAAATTATACGAATGCCGGCAGCATACATTATCAAGGCCTGTGGTGTATGTAGAAAAGCTTGCGGCCTTCATGCCGGTATTCCCTAAGACGATGATAAGTAAAAATTGCATGAAGGCCGGCAACTTAAGCTTTAATGCCAGGGGCATTGATGTTGGTGTATGTGCAAAAGTTTTTCCTACATGAAATCTGTTTTGTCCATAACAGTATGATATATATATATATATATATATATATTGTCACGCCCCGAGGCTTACCCTAAACATGGTAGTCCGCCGTATACAATACTAAAGCCTAGGAATGACGACCTTAGTCACGCAAAGGCTTCCATATCATGTACAAGGCGTACATCACAACCAAGGGAACGCATCGGAGTAGCGCAATTTATATTGATAATAAATAAGTAACAAGGCAAAGAGAATACTTATCATAAAATATAAACATATTGCATTGCAATTCTTAGGGGCATGTCCATTTATATCTTCAAATAAATATACATCACTAATCATATAAGTCATTATATATAAAGAACCTTACAAAATTACTTCATTTATGATTCCCATTTCCTTCATAGGAGCTTAATCATCCTTCCATGACTTTCTTAAGTCATGATCCTCAATTTAAGCCATGGGTATACCTGTTTCAACAGAATCTATAGGGGTATAAGCTACAACTAGCTTAGTAAGATATTCCTTTTCATTCGCACCATATTTTCAACAAGTTTATTTATTTATTCACACATATGCTATGCATACAATGCAACAATCACATGATTACGCAAATATATATAGTTATTCGAAAACCATATATAGAACGGATTTACCCTTCCGTATCAAAGGTTAGGGAATCGGGGTTGAAGGTCCTTGACCTTCTATTGCTAGTCCCCAGGTCCTCACCCATAGCGTTCGGTTGGCTCGTTCGAACCTAGAGTCACTTTTCCCGAGCGATTTGGATTCTCCAGGAAAACATGGCCCGTGGCACCGCACGATCACAACCAATCCAACACCATGCATAGGAGTAGCAGCCTTCCGAAATACATGTGACTCGATGGATGCTATGCGTAAGCATTTTAGTTTTCTTAAGCCAAACCTTATTAAGGTTTATTAGGGGGGATCAATCAATTTAACAAGCAATAAACAATCATACTAGTAAGTAAACAAAAATTATTTAAACAAGCGGTTCGAAGTTGCGATATTCTTAATTCTCATTTAACGCATAAACATAGAATCACATATATACACATAATCCCGAATCCCCAAACATATATCCATTTTATCTTTTCTTAGTATACTAATGCTACTACTTTAACAAGCACAAGCAAGGTAACGAATTTAGGAGGAATAACTTACTCATCCATTTTGCGATCTTCTTAGTAGTAATCCTCGGGAGGATAATCTCGTATCTTTCGTCACCTAGACAAAAGAAATTCCCGGATAAGTCTTTCATTGGAATTTCTATCCTTGGAGATTATAAACTTTACTTAAAATCGCGTAAAATCGTATAAGAGGAAATTCCCAACTTAAAATGGTCATAACTTGCTCATTTTAACTCGGAATTTCGCATATAATACCCGTTTTCTACCTATTCGAAAAGATCTATCCATTTCTAAACTTATCTTGGTCATAAAAGGTCATTTGGGTTCGAAAACGTCGGGTACAGATTTAAAACGAATTTTTCTAAACTTTTGCAAATCCGTTTTCTAACTCAACTTTATTTTAAAGAAAAACCTTTTGAAACAATATATGTATATAATTATATATTTGATAAACACTTTGAATATATAGGTAAGCTCACTTTATATGCAAAAATCCTAATGGTAGTGTCTCAACAATTTATTTCATAAAACAATTCATTTAAACTTTAACTTTGAAAATTTCCTTTCAAGTATTTAAAGAAACTTTATATTTTTCCTAGGTTGTTATAAATGAGTATATTCTTATTTTATTTTCTTCATTCCTTTTTCCAAAACAAGTTAAATTTTTTTAATCCTTTAGTCTTGCATAAATTTTTCTTCTAGTGATTAAAGTTCAAATTTATCAAAAGTATATTAAGTTGATGAAAACCTTTTCATAATTTTGTATTTAGGATGGTTTTTAGAAAATGAATCTTGTCTTCTTATATTTATTTCTAAAATATAAGCTTTTGCTTTCTAAAACTTGTTCTTTCATTTCTTTTGAAAAGAATCATCTTTATTGATAAAATCCATTATTGTTAATCTTACTTTATTTATATTCTTTTGAAAATGAGTTCTTCTTTTTAGAAATTTGAAAATCATTATTTTTCCTAAGTGGGTTCATCACCTTATGAGTTGATCTTTATCTTAACTTTGAAAACTAGTTTGTTTTCTTAGTTTTATTTCGAAGTTTAAAAGAGTTTAAATCTTAAGCTTTTTGTAAAAACTTTTAATATTAATAAATTATATTACTAAAAGCTTAGGTTAACATAATATACAAAGAAAATATTTATTTCTTATGTTTCCTTGGAAATCTATCTTTGTTATTTATGAAAACGTTGAGAAAACTCTATTTCTATGTTGTTGATAATAACTTCATGATTTTGTGATAAATCATATAATCGAAACTTAGCTTTGAGTTCATTAAGTAAAGTAAAATTCTATTTTTAGATTAGTTGAGACATTAACATTATGTAAATGCAAGTATCATGAGCATATAAAGTAATAAGAACATAAGAAAATACTAGAAATAAATAATAAGCAAGAAAATAAAATATCAAGTATTGGGAACCTTAGCTTCATCAAGGTATCCCGGTCAAGTATTGGAGCCTTAGCTTTATCAAGGCATCCCGGGACTAAGAATGGACTAGTCCCGAAAGATTAAAGAAAATCAATAAAGATTGTTTTGACTTGATATGGACAAGTCTAAGACTAGAAAGACTAGTCTTAATAACAACATAAAAAATAAATTGCATAACTTGAAGTAAATAAATAACAAATGCTTATATGCTCTAAATAAATATATATATATACATATATACCATATATAAGTTAGATTAGAGCAATAATAACAATAATAATAACAACATAATAAAATAGGAAGCTTATGTACAAGAACAAAACATGAACATGTTGTTGCTTTTACTACTCATATGAGTTTCAAAACAACACCATAGTCATGTTAAGTTACATGACATGAGTGAATAATAGTTGGAAGAAATATTTACCTAAAGTGTATAAGTGGTTTGAAGATGGTAGTGATGTATGTTATGGTTATGTGGTTATTGGAAATGGTAGTTGTAGAGAGAAATTTTGTGAGTATTTGGTGAAAAGAATTTTGGTAGAGGAAATGTTGTAGAGAGAGTTTGTGTAGTGAATTTGAGAGAGTTTTGGTAGTAAATGAATTGTGTGAAAGATGAAAGAGAAGGGGGTATTTATAGAATTTTTGGAGTGAATTTTAGATGTAATAAAATAAATTGAAAAAGAAATAAAATTGATGAAATGGGGGACAAGAGGTGCCCTTTTTGGTCCTTGTTGCGGGGGGGGGGGGGGGGGGGGGGGGGGGGGGGGGGGGGGGGGGGAGGGGGAGGGAAATTGATTTTGTTTTATTTTGTTTGTGTAATAAAGAAGTAATGTGTAAAGTTGATGTAATAAAGTTGTAATGGAAATGAAAAAAGTAAAAAATAGTATGTAGATGTAAGAAAAAGTGTAAGAAAAAGTAGAGATAGTGAAATATAATGAACAGTAAAAAGTACTATGAATAGTAGATTAACAATTAAAGTAACCATAGTAATAAAAATACACGTAATAATGCGATATCTGTAATTTTAGCTTCGAAAAATTCTAAACTGAAATTTTGGAATCCTTGTATTTTATGAGTCTATTGGTATAAACGGAATATTTTTAATATTCCGAGCTCCGGACACCGCTTTTTCAAGCACTAATCCCGTTTGAGTCCGAAGGATACTTGAAATTCGCGAATCTGATATTTCTATATTACTCTATATTATAACGAACTATTTTAAGTTATTGGCTTAATTTCATTTCTAGGGTTTGAGAACGTGGATTGCTGGATCTTAAATACTAGGTTCGTTATAGGCTTTGTTGGTTTAGGTTCCGGTTTGACCTCTGGTTTCGTCGAGATATTCGTAAGATCGTATAATTTTTGAGTTTTGATCGTTTATATTTTTAGCTCGACATCTATTTTTATCTTACTTTATTGTGATTATTTAATAGTTTTAGTTCTCGGATCGTTTAACCGAGTCCAGGGTTATGAGTTGACTCAGTTTGACTTTGGTGAAAATTTGGAATTTGTGTTCTAAAATTTTACCGAAAAGATTTAGGATTTAGGATTTATCATTTCGTTGTTAAGAGGTATTTGATCTATCGTTTCGATTCGCGTTTTAGGAATTGGGTAGATATTTAATTGGCATACGGACGTTGATTATACCGGTAGTTGGACTTTATATTTTGTTTCAAGGGTTCTCGTTTTCCAAGATCCGAAAGCTCGTTCTTTATCTTATTTGGAATTAAGTTTAACTTGATTCGATTTTTAGGATTTCGTTTCCAGTGTTTTGACTCGGTCTAGAATTTGGTTTTTATCTTGAGTCGATTTTCGGGATGTAAATTTTGATACTTAGACTTCTAGGATTATTTTTAAGAATTATAAAATTTTCGGGAGTTTACATATATCTCTCTATAAGAACATGAAAACTAGTAAATAAATATAAGTATTTTAACATTAGTAAGTTTAAATACTTATTAAGTATTAAACTTAGATAACTGTTATAAATAAGAAACACTTTTGTATATTAAAACAAAAAGCTTCTGATAATTATTTTGAAAATAATAAAAAATAATATTTATGTAGATAAATAAAGTGGACAAACACCATAGATAATATTGATGATTTTTCTATATAAGTAAGTGCACGCCCCAAAGGGTACCCTAAATGTGACAGTCCGCCACACTCAATATTAAAGCTTAAGTATGACAACCTTAGCCATTCCCAAAAGCTTTTATATTGAGTGTAAGGCGTACTTTCACAACTTTAGAGGACCATATATGGAATTATGAAGTTTAATAAGATATGAATAACACATTTAAGAAAAGAGGACTCATAATAATCATTCATTCAAATTAATGACTTTACAAACTTAGGACATATCCCCTTGATCACTAATCTATTACATGAGTATTTATACATCAATACTAATACTACACTTTATCTAAATTTCTATTACCAAAAAGAAATTACCTGCCCGCAGTTCCACGTGGCCTTAACCAAAGGTAGGGAAACTGCAAAAGATATCTATTGGGTATAAGCTAAAGGCTTAGTGAGAACTATTTCCATAAATAACTTCTTGTAACAAAATTTAAACAAGTTGATTAATCAAACAAATGTAATGCAACAAACACGTGAGCAAACAAGCATATACTTTTCCGGAACTATATGTTGAATGGATTTGCACCCTCCATTCGGGGTTTGGTGATACATAACCTCAATTCAAGTAGTTTTAATTAAAAAGTTTTCATGCTCACGAGCACTCATCGCCAAGCATTCCGAATTTACTTGATGACCTTGCTTTTGGATCTTCCGCCAAGCATTTTCCATTAAGCCGCCAAGCAATCGCTTTCGGATCTCTCGCCAAGTGTTGCTTTCGACATGAGCTTACTATCCTTCTCACCCAAGGATAATAACCCAAAATGTAATGTAACTCACTTCGTGGTATGCATGAATTCATTTTTTATAAAGTTATAGCATAATTATTTTAAATTTAAGGCGATCAAGGAATTTCATATAAATCAATACTATACTAAAACAATCATTTAAAACAATTCCGGCTTCAATATTCTTAATAATTCTTTCAAGGAATTATTTGACATACACATCGTTTATCCTTTTCTAACTCTAATGCAACTAATTTACAAGCACAACAAGTATAGCATTTAATGGAAATAAACTCACGATACCATGTCGACTATTTCTCTAAGTGGATGAGTCGTTCACACACTCCACTTAGTCGTAATAATCCTCGGGTAAAGGAATCCTTCCTCGGGTCACCTAACCAAAGAAATACCCATAATAAGTATTTCTTGATGATTTTCTGAGATTTGACAAAACAATGTCAAAAGAATGTTAAAGTTCGTATAAAGAAATGTTCCAACTTAAAATGCCATAACTTGGTCATTTTAACTCGGAATCGTACATATAATATACCGATTTCTACCTACTCGAAAAGATCTACCCATTTCCAAAATTATTTCCATCAAATAAGGCCATATAGGCCCCAAAACAGTGGTGACAAAATTCACTAAGAATTTTCCAAGTAAAAACACCTTTGGTTCAAGAAATCAAAATTTGTTTGATAAATACTTAGTATCTATATAGTTGAAAAATTCTCTTTTTATAACTATATAACTCATATTTAAGCATACTCAAGTGTTTTGTTGTCCAATTATTTTTCTTGAGTAAAATAATGTCGGTTTGAAGTTTTTAGAAAATATAGTTTCCAAAAATTGTTTTTGTAGATTTCTTGTAATGAATACCTTGTTTCCTTTGTTTTCTAAAAAGGGCTTTATGTTGGTTTTATTATTTTTCCTAAGTAACCTTTTTGAAAATAAAATTTTCTACTTTCTAAGTTACACTAATACTATTTTGAAGTTCTTAGAAAATATGCTATTCTTCATATTTATTATTTTTTTTCTTGTGCAAATTCCTTTGTTTATTTGTTTTGCAAAAATATTTACTTGAAACTTCTCATTCTTTCCTCATATCTTATGTTTTTCATAAAATCATCCATGCATGAAAATTTGTTTTCTTCATAAAAACAATGTGGAACAATTAAGAACTTTTTGTAGTAAAACTAGTTTCTAAAATCTTATTGACTTCCTTTGTAACTTGAAAAGGAATAACGTTATTTTGTTTTCAAACCATAGATTTTCTTTGCCTATTTGTTTGTAAAGTCTTTACTTGAAAATTCCTTAGCCATTCATCTTATTTATAAAAAAGAACCATTTTTGTATGAACAAATATTTTCTTTTGAAAAACAAGGTGGAGTAATAAAGGTTTAAATAGCTTTTTAAAGTAAAAGTAGTTTCTAAAATTATAGTGAGTTCTTTTTATAACTTGAAAAGGAATGAGTTTATTTTTATCTTATAGATTTTATAAACTTATCTCTAAGTGACAAAATCCTTCTTTTGTTTAATTATCTTTAGAAAAAAAATTTTGGACAATAATCTAAATGAACATGATTATGAGAATAATAGTAACAAAATAACATAAAACATAGATAATAAAGTCAAGTATTGGAGTCTTAACTTTTTCAAGGCTCCCAGAACTAAGAAGCGACTAGTCCCAAAATAAAATGAAAGAAAGAAAACTTGTTTTGACTTGATGAGGACAAGTCTAAGACTAGAGACTAGTCTTAAAATAACAAGGAATAAATAAATAAATTGCAATGGAATAAATAAATAAATTGCTTTGCATGAAATAAATAAATTGCAAGTGAGCTTATATGCTCTAAAGAATATGTATATATATATAGATAATAATATTTAGATATAGTAGCATATATGAACAAAATAATAATAAGAACGTAAATAGATTTTTCATGAACAAGAATAATACATGAACATAATGTAGTTTCCATAACTTGTAGTCTTTGGAAACTCACACTATGATTATGTAAAGTTACATGACATGAAGAAGAAGAAATTAAAAGAAGAGTTACCTAAAGGAGACTTTGGTATGGTTATGTGTTATGGGTTTTTGTTGTTGGTGAAGTTGTTGTGGAATTATTTTGAGAGAGTTTTGGGATAGTATTTTGAGAGAGTTTTGAGAGAGATTTTGGAAGAGTTTTGGTATGAATTTGTGGGTAGTGAATGTGTGAAAGAAGTGAAAGAGGAGGGGGTATTTATAGGAAATTAAGGAGTGATTTTTGTGTGATTAAAATAAAGAAAAATTGAAACAAAATTGAGGGAGAGGGGGCATAGGGGCGCCGGCCATGAGGGGATTAGAGGGGAGTGATTTATTTTTTTGACTTTTGTTAAATGAAAGATATAATGTCTAAGGTAGATGTGAAATAAAGTTATGAGAAAGGTAAAAAGTTAAGTTTATAGGTTATGTAGAGTGTAAGAATAGGTGAAAGAAAAAGTAGAGATAAAAGAATAGTGTAGAATAGTAATGAATAGTGTAATGTAAGATAGATATGACTAATAAAGTACCGATAGTAAGAAAATACGCGTAAATTGCTATATCTGTTATTTTTACTTACCAAAAAATTACGAAACTGATTTTTTGGAAAACTTATATTTTTACGAGTCTAACGGTGTATTCAGAATATTTTTATTATTCCAGGCTCCGGGACATGCTTTTCGAGAACCGTGTCCGATCGGGTTCAAAGGACACCCGAAATTCGCTAAATTGATATTTTTATAAAACCTATAGTTATTACGAACTATTCTAGCTAATTATCCAAACTTCGTTTTCTAGGGGCAAAGAAAACGGTAATGCCGGATTTAAACGGTTACAGTAAACTAGGTTTTGTTGACCTTTAGGGTTCCGTTTGACTTCCGGTTTAGGGTTTTATGCTAAACTGATTCCGCAAATTTGGGAGTTTACAGTAAGTACATAAGAATGGAAAATGTGAGTAAGCTACAATTAAGAATAATGTGATTCCCATAAATAGCATATAATAACATAAAATAAGATCAAGAGAAACACGATGAAAATAAATATTAGTAACCATAAGGTGGTCAAATTAAATAACGATATAAAAATAAAATGATGATAATGATGAAATATTTTATAAGTTTTAAAACTATCGGTTATCGTAAATAATAACTTATAAAAGATAAAAATTGATTTTAGGACACTTAGAAAACCAATAGGATTTATTTATATAGATATACATATATATATATATATATATATCTAATTAGAGTTTATTATTTGTCCAATAGGTGTTAATGATCGGTTCATGGATTTTCTTGAGGATCTACTACTAATCAACATAAGCAGATGAGTAACTCAGATCTATTAATTGTTTGTGTTTGTAACTAGTGGCATATGTAATGCAAAGATAATAAATTTTTGATATGAAAGCCTATAGAGTATATGATACGAGTTGTTTGTTTGTGATGACAAACTAAGATAATAAAAGTGATTATACGATTTATCTAATGACTTGAGAAAGGCATGGCATATGTTTGTATTTAATGTATGATCACCTTAAGTCTGATTGAGAATTATTGGCTATATAATTAAAACAAGCATGCATTACACGACTTGCATTATTGCATATTTTAAAAGTGTGATACCCTATTACATATTAGTATTTGGATTCTCTATTAATACTTGGTTTTTTTGTACAAAAAATTTATAGTTCTACTCAAGATTATCTTTGTTTCGTCAGTACCACGGAAGGCGCTACTTGTGATATCGCTTTGAAATTACAAGTACTTAGGGAGTTTCTATGGATTGATGTAGGAAATTGTTAGTTAAAATATTCTTAACTTAAAGTGATAATCTAGAATGAGAAATCGTTAATTTTCCAGTATACATATGTTCTCCTAGGTAGGTCATTAAGTAATTGTCCTTCAACCTTGATGAGAGGGCATAAATCTCTTACCTGTTTGGATTCTTGATCTTCCAAACTTGTATTTTGAGCATTAATTTGATTATTGCATTACATATGATTTGTTAATGAACTTGCTTGATGTGTAAATATTTGGTTATTCACTAAGTCCATGGTTTCGCTTACACTCCTAAAGACCTTTCAGGTTGACACTATGACTTTGGCTTGTTTCTTCCGAGAGCATGACTCCAAATAAGAATTAGAGGCTGAAATGTTATGGGATATTGGGGATAGTTATTTACTTTTAATTCCTAGTTATAAATTAATTAATATTTGAAATATCAATTTATGTATTTAGAGACTTATGAGATTAGAATATGGTCTGTATTATTGTATTATTCAAGACTTGTTATGTTAGTTATTTCACTAATTTATGGCTTACATGCGTTTGTCTCATTTCTTATCGATGCAACTAAAAAAACCTGTTTGTTTGAGAATATGTCACCTTTGAAGTAAACCTGGTAATAGTATACATGACATCAACATTATCTAAGAATCATCTAAACCATTGGAAGATTTCAGTCGTTTAAAGTTGCACGCATTAGAATGACTATATATATTCATCTTATTTTCAAGCCTTGAAGACAAGTGATGAATATAACAATTAAAAAATCTCTTTCGTTTCTACAAAAATTTATGGGCAAGCATACAGACACTTGAATAGACACTACAAGCTTTATTCATTCTTTTAGATTCTGAGCTTAATATTTAGAGATATATTTTTCTTGCTACAATTTTATTCTTTTATCTTTTGAATTGAGGATTAGCATATAAGTTAGATTATAAAGTATTGTAGTCTATGTTTACCTAAGCAGCAGGCTAGAAAGACAAAGCAAGAGCTATTATAATTCTTCTTTGCTATTGGATTAGTGGAACGATCGGTGTGGAAGATCGAATCCCCAGTGGTAAAGCTAGAAGAGAAGACTAAATCACAAGGAGAAACCTCTATAAATCGATTGTCTCCTTTACTTTTATGCATTTTTATTTCTGTTATTTATTATTTGCTTATCACATGAATTATTTAAAAGAAACAAAAACATAAAGTTTATTTTTAAATCATTTTTGCGGAATTTTCATGGATCCTTGAAATCTTTAGTTATTAAAAGATTAGTTTTAAACTGATTTTTTTCATAGACCGATTGCTATTTATGTTGTCACACCCCAAAGGGTACTCTAAACGTAATAGTCTACCATACTCAATATTAAAGTTTAAATATGACAACCTTAGTCATTCCTAAAAGCTTCGGTATCAAGTGTAAAAGCATGCTCTCACAATTTTAGAGGACCATACTTTGAATTATGAAGTTTAAGAAGATACAATAACAAATTAAGAAAAGGAAAATCATAATAAACATTCATTTATAATAGTTGTCTTTCAAGTCTTAAGGACATTCCCCTGCCAAAATAACTATAATGTATTACAAGAAATCTCCTATGAAGTCTACATCCAAACTAATGCTAAACTTCATCTAAAAATTTCCTTAACCAAAAAGGGAAAATACCTGGCTGTAGGGTCCACATGGCCTCTGTAAACCTCCAAATTTTTGAAATCGGTTTAGCTCAAAACCCTAATCAAGAAGTCAACCGGAACCCTAAAGTCAACAAAACCCTAGCTAGATGTAATAGCTTAAGTCCGGCAATCTCGAATAAGCAACCCAGAGAAAGTAAGTAAGAGTTTAAAATGTAGAATAATGTGTAATTACCTAAGGAAGCCTAAAAAGATCATATTAGTAAAACCGCGAATTGTTTTGAACCCATACGGATGCAGTTCTTGAAAAAAGTGTCACCAGGCTCGGAACAGTAAAAATATTTCGACTATACCATTAGACTAGTAAAAATATAAAGTTTTCAAAAATATCAGTTTTATAATTTTTCGGTAAGTAAAAATAATAGATATCGCAATTATATGCGTATTTTCGTACTACTGGTACTTTATTAGTCATATCTACCTTACATTACACTATTCACTACTATTTTTTTATCTCTACTTTTTCTTACAACCTACTCTTACAATACCATAACCTATAACCTTTACTTTATACCTTTCCATAGCTTTATTTTACATCTATCTTACTTATTACTTCATTTAATCAATAAAAATACTAAAAAATAAAACTCTCTCCCTCTCATACTCACATGGCCGGCGGCCCTCCCTCCTTCATCTCTCTCACTTTTGTTTTATTTTTTTTTATTTAAATCACTCAAAAATCACTCCACTTTTTCCTATAAATACGCCCCTCCTCTTTCATTTTTTTCACACAATTACTACTCACACAAACCTCTATTCATCTAAAAATTGCTTTGATAAATACGTAGTTATCTATATAGTTGAAAAATTCCTTTTTATAGATATATTGCTCATATTTCATCCATGCTCAAGTGTTTGTTGTCCAACAAAATTTTTTTAGTAAAAACAATGTTAATTAAAAGTTTAGAAAACCATAATTTACAATAAATCCATTTTGTAAATCCCTTAAAATGAATATTTTGATTCTTTTGTTTTCAAAGAATTATTTTATGTTTATCTTACTATTTTCCTTAATGACATTTTAATAAATCTCTCTATTTTCCTTTTCGAAACTTTCAATATTAGTGTCACTTTTCTTATTAGTTTTTTATACAATTTTTCTTTGACCATTACTTGGAAAATCTTGGTTTGAAAACTCTCATTTCCCTTTTTATGGGGTTTCCTTTAATTTATGTTTTTTATGGAAAACATTTTAGAATCACAAGTCATCTTCTTTTGGAAAACAATTAATATAGAAATGATTTAAGAAAAACTTTTCAAAACAAAGGTAGCTTCAAAATTATAGTGAGTTCTTAAAGTTTTGAAAGAATAGATTTACTTTTATTAAATCATAGATTCTAAATTTCATATTGAACCATTCCTAGGTGATAATCTCCTTTTTGCAAAAAGCATATTTGAAGCTTAAAGTTTAAACAACAATCTTTATGTACATGATCATGAGAATAATAGCAAGCAAATGTAATATAATGAATAATAAATAAAGTCAAGTATTTTGAGTCTTAGCTTTCTCAAGGCTCCCGGGACTAAGAAATAGACTAGTCCCTATAAGAAAAGAAAAAAAAAAGAGAGAAAATTGTTTTGACTTGATGAGGACAAGTCTAAGACTAGAGACTAGTATTAAAACAACATGAAATAAATAAATTGCAAAGAAAAAAATAAATAAATTGCTTTGTATGAAAGTAAATAAATTGCAAGTGAGCTTATATGCTCTATAGAATATATATATATATATATATATAGATACATAATTATGCTTTGTTAGATATAATAACAACAATATATGAACAAAGTAAAAATAACAACATAAATATGTAAATAGGTATTCATGAACAAGAACAATACATGAACATAGCGTAGCTTTCATAATATTACTTTTTAGGAAACTCACACTATATTCATGTAAAGTTACATGACATGGTAGGAAGAAACTATAAAGCAAATTTTACCTAAAAAGCATTTAGAGTAATATGTGTGAATGGTTATGTGTATGTGGAAGGAGTTTGAGAGTATTTTGGGAGGGTTTTGAGAGTGTATGTGGAGAGAGTTTTGAGATGATAAATTTACAGAGTTTTGGTAGTGAATTTGTGGGTAGTAAATGTGTGAATGAAGAAAAATGTGGGGGGGGAGGGTGGGTAATGTTATTTATAGGAAAATGAGGAGTGAATTTTGAGTGGTTTAAATAAAAAAAAATTGAGAAAATTTTTGAGAGAGAGAGAAGGGAGGGCACCGGCCTTGGTGAGAGAGAGGGGAGAGATTTTTATTTTTTTGTATTTTTGTTAATTAAATGTAATAATAAGTAAAGTAGATGTGATATAAAGTATGAGAAAGGTAAAAAATAAAGATAATAGGTGTATAGAGTGTAAGAGTAGGTATTGGAAAAAGTAGAGATAGTTGAATAGTGTAGAATAGTAATGAATAGTGTAATGTAAAGTAGATGTGACTAATAAAGTACCGTTAGTAAGAAAATATGCGTATAAATGCAATATTTGATATTTTTACTTACCGAAAAATTATAAAACTGATATTTTTGAAAAACTTATATTTTTACGAGTCTAATGGTATATCTAGAATATTTTTAATATTCCAAGCCTCGAGACATGTTTTCCAAAAACTGTATCCATTCGGGTCTAAAACGGATTGCGGTTTTACTAATATGATATTTTTAAGCTTTTTTATATTATTACGAATTATTCACATACTAATCTCTTATTTACTCACTTAGGGTTGTAAACACAGGATTATCAGACTTAAACTATTACGTCTGGCTAGGGTTTTATTGACTTTAGGGTTTCCGGTTGACCTTTCGATTATGGTTTAAGCTTAACCGATCGTAAAACTTTAAGGGTTTACACAGGTGGTGACTCCCAAAATTTTTACAAAAATTATATATTTTTTTAATTCCTAGTTAAGGGTTTGTATCTAATGAGTTAGGATTTGTATATGATGGGTTAGGGTTTAATGCAAATCGAATTGAAAGAAATTAAACGACAAATGAAAAATCCAATCTTGACAACATCTTTACCTTATTATTCTAATTTTACTTGACATTTAATCTACACTCATAAACAATATTTGTAATTACTAATACATGTTTTGTTATCATCAAAACCAAACTAAGAGACTTAACAATAGTTTATAAATTAGAATTGAATTTTTTCTTCGTGTGTGTGTACGTGCATATGCGCGCGTGTGTGTGTGTTTTTTTTTTTTTTTTTTTTTTTGGGTTGGGGTGGGGGGCGGTGTTGGGCGTTGTTGAGGGACAGCAAGTGAGAGAGCGATGAAATGTTATACTCCATTGATATAGCGATTGTAACACATGATGCCACACATTATTTGTTCTTCAATAAGTGAGCTAATCTATAATGTGTTGTTAGAAAAGTCCATGTTAGATGATTTCACCAGTCTGGGGAAAAAGTTGTGGATGGGTAAGGGCTTAATTAAGAACTTGTGTCATGTGCTTCTAAATCCATTTTCTATTGGTAATAATAATGTTATTAATACATGTATATATAATAGTAATGATGAAATAATTATAATAATAGTAATGACAACATAAAAGAATTATACAACGCGTTGTCTTATAATTAGTCGAACTATCCACATCAGCTAATGCACTTAACAGAGTTAGTCGAGGTCAATTGAAAGTTTAGATATTCAATTGAGCATATGTCCACATCAGCTAATGCGATTAACAGAATTAGTCGAGGTAATATATGCATTCATAAAAGTTCGATAGTGAGTTCACTAAATGAAAGCTTATATATTTAATAGCACATTTTACCAAAGTTAAGGTATCAAATTCAATATTAACCTCTTCTTAGTATAGTGACTATTAGTAATACCAATCTAGACCAAATCACAAAACAAGAATGTATTTAGTACTAATGAGTTATATCTACTATCATTAACATGCATATTTCCTATTTCTATCTAATACAAATAATAACCCCTAAAACACTTCAAATCCTAAGCTTTAGTGGCATGACATGCCGCTTCTTTGCACCATTCCAGGTTTGATTATACCTGGTTTCATCACATTAGCTTGGAACCCACCTAAAGAATGTTTGGTAAGGCTGAAAATGCATTGATTTTTCTATAATTCACTATTGCCATACAACCATTTTTTGATGAAATCGGGGATGATAGGGTCCAGTAGATCATGGATTTTGCAGATAAAGGGTATGGGATTGACTAGAGATAAAGCCAACTTAGACTGTTTTACTATCTGTCTCTCTTTATCGAATTCTTGTCGCTTTTGTATAAATACGTCGGTATAGTTTTGGCTTGTATGGAAAAGGTGTTGTGCCTTGAAGGATTAAGAGTTGTAGCAATTATAGGGTAAAGAAATTTTGCATCCTAAGAAGTCGTTAAAGCCACTCTGCAGATGATCATCATCTTTTGTTTTTTGTTACACCAGTTCATGTATTAGATCTTTTAAGGCATGATATTCCTAAAATTTAAAGGGTGATTGCGATACGTTAGTACCACCCAAGTTTTACGTCATCAGTTCCGTAAAGGCAGCCAAAAAACGGTGTCATACACATGCCAACATACACATGCCAACATGTTGAAGACACCAAACAACTTTTGCATCCAATCGCCTACTTCATTAAATGAATGGACCGACCACGTGTTGTCATTTCTCAACTAAACCGGTATTGTTTTGGCCCGTCATCAATGAAAAAACGGGTGGCAGGCTTTAACTTGAAGCTAAAGGTTGGCCTTTGGGACATAACAGGAGGCGGTGGATTTGGTCAAGAGTCTTTCACCGTTTATTGTGTAAAGTTAGTGGTGTCTGATATTATCTACATTTATTGTCATGGCCAAGTGGAGCTACATCATAGTCTTAGAGCTTGGAGTTTTCGGTCTTCTTTAGGGGAGGTGTACTATCATTACCTTGAGCTTGTTCACGCATTATTTTTATTTTTCCTCGTGATGTTAGACAAGAATTCCAGCTCATATTCACGAGACATAGAGAGGTTTGACGAGCTCTAACTGTTTTATTATGGGTATATGTCATGAATCATATATATATATATATATATTTACATATTTAAATTTTAAAATTAATCAATTTAATATCAAAATTTTAAAATTAAGCCATTTAGTACCTGAAAGAACTTTTCGTATATACTAACTTGTATTAGGGAAATACCATTAATATGCATAAAAAATTATCTTAGGTACTGAATTGATCAATTTTAAAGTTTAGATACCCAAATATATATTTTGTGAAAGTTTAGACATCATTTGCAATATTAACCTTTTTATTATTTAATAAAAAAATTATAAATACATTTTTTATATTTATTTGGAACGTGTTTAGATTTTAATTTTTAAATCTTGTGCTCTAATTTTCGAATGTTTATAAAAAAAAAAAACTTTTTATCCCTTATAAGGCAGTTTAAGTTTTACCCCTCAGCAAAGAGCTCTTATAAAAAAGTTTCAACTACATCATTGCATTGGCAAACATAATCAATAGCCTCTTTTCTAATATTTACAAAATAGAGAAATGAGAATAATAAAGATAAAAAGGTAAATGATACAAACTGGAAAACAACAAAGAAGTTAAGTTTCCAAACCCTACCAAATATTCGGAATCTTCCATTTAAACTATATATATAAAATGTGGTAAAACAAAATCGTACAATAATTTTATCTTAGCACCGATTCTTTTAGCAACAGAACTTATAAAAGATGGCGAAAGGACAAAGTTGAACTTCACTAATGTTGATTAATATGTGCTGTGAGCCTACATGGGATAGATTCGCGTCGGCAATGTCACCATGCGCAGAATTTGCTATGCTCTAATTTGTAATATTTGTTGATTTGTTAAAACATTCTAACAAATAAGAAGATGTATATGTGTGTGCGCGTTTGTATTTTATATTTATGCTTTTTCAGTCCTACGTAGGATAAGAGAGTTTCTTAGATAATTATAGAGTATTGAAATTGATCATCAATGAATACCAGATTGTTTAAGAAGATTTATTATCTTAGAATATATCTAGAGGGAATGATGCATGAACTGTATGAACGTGATACGCAAAAAGAAAAGAAGCTCTAAGAAGAGTTTAATTATCAAAAACATATTTATTATTCATTAAATATATTTTTTCTTTCACTAATTCAAAACAAACATTCCACAGAATTGGCTTACTTGTAAAAAATAACCAATTAAATTAGTCTAACCTGAAAAAAAAAAAATGGCGCATGGGAGCTCTGGGTAACATTCGAAGTTACTTCCCATGATGTTTTCGGGTGTACTTATCGCCATCATAGTTTGCTGATATTAACTCAATGTTGAGTCATCTTTGTAGGACGTGATATCACTACTAATGGGATAATGAAGAAGATAATATTTTGATAAACGATTATAAAAATATCATAGGGTTAGAAATAATATAAAAATAGGTAAATTAGACTCGTTTTTTCGAAAGACGAGTTTTGATCGTTTTAAACTTGTTACTTTTTAAGAGATGAGTTGAATTTGCCTTTTATGATTATGGATATAACTCATCTTTATCTTCCTCAACTAATGTATACATGATTAGTCTTCAAGAGATGAGTTTAGATTGTCTTAAACTTGTCTCTTCAAAAGAAAAGTTCAATACAATAACACTAAAATTGTCTTTTCAAAAGATGAGTTTACCTTGCTTGTTACAATAATAAATAGAACTTTTCTTCTTCAACTATTGTAAATGTGATTACTCTTGATTTAAGGACCAGTGGATTTATAGTATACAAAAAAATAAACTGAAAATATATTTTTTTGATAGCAGCTTAAATGGACATAACTTTTGATTGGAGACAAGTTATGAAACCTATTACACCATTTTGTGGATTGATTTTTGAGTCCTATAACAAGCCAATTCTGGGTTCACTGATTGAGCTTGTTTTGACCTTGAAAAGTGTTGTTTAAGGTCTATAATGGGCTATTTTATGTAGGACCTCGTAATGTAAAATTTCCTTAGATTTTTGTTTATTATTTTGATTTAAGGGTTCATTAACAAAGGTAAGCAAGAGGAAGTATCAGTTTTATATTTGTAACACCCTAATCTTAGTGTGTTATCAAGCAGCCACATGTCAATATAAAAAGGTGACATGCTAAGGCTAAAAAATTTGATAATATCCTCAAATAGCATTTAATAACTCCGAACTCACATTAAATGGATAATCTCATCAATACTCATAAATACAAAACTAAATACTTCATTGTGAAGTCAGCATAACTGAAAGCTAATCCATACCTATCTCAAAAGGAAAGTAAACTTAATATGTTTCATGAACCAAAACAGAAATATTGTTCCTTAAATGTCAATCTTAAAACATGTCATAAATTTAATAATCAGTAATCTACTTGATAGTCTGGTCCACTATTGCCATCCAAGTAGTCCATAAAGATATCATATCCTAATAAGTCTAACACTATAGGCTCCTCACTTGTTCCTAAACAAGATTGAGTTGAAGCCTAATATAGCAAGCACACACATGTGAACAACCATCACATACAGTCACATGCAACATGGCACTTAAGGCAACAACCACATTTCCATTACTTGAAATTTTAAGCTAACAACTAACACAACCTAAAGTTATTTGCACCTAATTCTAAACATGAAGTAACTCATGATTCTACAACTAATACATACTTATTTATATAGATACATATATTTGGTATTGGATACTCCCCAAGACCCTAGGAACCGTTAATTTATTGAAATCCTTTCTAGATGCGACTTTTCTCAAGATAACATCACATAAGGATCATCATGGTGCTACCCTAACATCACCGGCACTATCGGTCTACTAAGCCTAGCAAAATATAAGCAACAAAACAATTATTAGAATCAAATAATTACTTAATCTATTTTTAATTACTAGTACCTAACACATACAATAAAAAAAGAAGGTAATAACATACTTGATTCAGCGTTTGAAGTGATAACTCAATTATATTGGAAACACCTAATCACAACACAACAACAATGACTTATTACTTTTGTTATAAAAGAATGCATACTTCTATGCTTGTTTAACTTCCTAGGTTCATTAATAGTCTACTACTAATTTATGTCTAAATAAATAATCCTACTTGGGTTTAGGTATACTTTTTAGGATGTTTAGGAAGACTATTAAAAGGGTTTAAACAGATTGAAACATCACTTTGAAGCTCACTCCCTAAGGCATAGTCATGATTTAGGCTGAGCAATGAGTCACTTCCTCTATCATGCCCGTGATGAGAGGATTGACAAGCACTAGGAGGATTTCACTCCCTTTGTCATGCCCATGATGAAGGGAGTGAATGGCCTTGCGGCCATCATCGAGGCTATTATGGCTTCTCACAAGTATGTGACTTAGCTGTAGCATCCAAAACAACTCAAAACTAAAGAAATCGTGGCTCAAAACATGGTTATGACTCCTTGTTTGTTTCTATTATGCTTCCAAAAGTGTTTTTTTTTATCGAAACTCATCGCTTCTTTTGATCACTAAACATATAAACACTCTAAACTCAATATTAATACACACATCTCCTTTCAAGACATTCTCACATCAATTTACCTTGAATCAACTGATTTCTCTTCTCCACTTTCATAATCAACAACCTATCAAACAAGGGATATATGTTTATGATTACAACTAAACTACATGTTCTGACCTTTAATTTTACGAAATGCATTGAATAACCTTTACCTTGCAAATTCAATGTATTGTACGAGCTGATTCTACCAGTAGAGGTTAGCTCCCTACAAATGCAAAAAAAGTGCATCGAGGAGTTACCTGGTGCTACCACTCTGATACCTAAGTTAGTCCATGGGTCTTTCTCTAAAGATCCATCAAAATGATATTCACTTAAGTAAAAATCTAAACACATCCCCTACCCTCCCCTCTCCCCAATCCGTGAGGTGGGACACAAGTATTTCATGGATTACTTGTTAACGAACTCGGCTTTCTAGAGGTGGCTTATGGGTGAGCACAAAGAATTATCTCCACATCAAGATCATGGAGAGGTCGTCCACCGATCTCTTTGTTTAGCAGTATAAGGAGCATCTTAGGGTTTTCTCACTAGATTGAAACCAGAGGTGTCGTATGGCATGGACCCTTCTTATGCTAGTAAGACTAGTGATTTCCTAGTCTATAAGGCCCATGTGTGGCTATAGTGGACCGAGTAGGCTATGACCTATATTCTACTATCAACACAATGAAAAACTCTAAGTCTTTGTATTCACCTAGAGCACAAACGCTTTTAACACCTTAACATGCGTAGGTTTAAGGGTTTAGAGATGTATTCTCTTAAAGATTATAAAAAGAATAAGAAAGTGGCCAATCTTAACCTCTTGATAATCCTTCAAGGGAGATGCTTGATATGAGCAATTTACCATACTTATTTATGTGAATTTGTAATCAAATATGCTCTAATTCTTGCTTAACTTAAAGATAATTGGTACTTACATAGAAATTATATTCATTTCAGGTATAAATGGAGCAAACATCGATTATTTGATCAAAAGCAACAAGAATTGGAGATGAACAAGTCAAAAGAAGAAGGCATGAAATAACAATCTCAGAAACAGCCGTATTATATACCGTTATCTCCTCAGGTCACTTTTACGCAGTTGATTCTGGCCAAGAGAAGAGGGAGGAGAAGAAAAAAAATATCATCAAAGAATATTATAGCCTCAATTACGGCCATTACCAAGAACACTATCTGCTCTGTATTATTCTTAAGTAGCAGATAATGACCAGCATTGAGGATTGAGGGAAGCCACAGCGAAGATCACGAGCGAAGATAACGACCGTGATGGACAAAGTAACAATTCCAACAGTGGTAACCTGTGTGTCCCAACCGTGATTACAATAGGGAAAATATCATCCGAAGAGATCACGACCTTGATAACGGCCATGATCGTTGTTGAAACAGCATCTGAGAGACGATAACTGCCCGTGTAACGGCTGTTATGGAAGTTACAATTTGCTTATTTCACACCACTTTGGATTTCTTGGTACCTTTTTGAAGGGAAATGAAGCCCAATTGATGTTTCTCTTTACCCATCAGATGTATTCATCAAGGAAAACATATATATAGTCCTTCCAATCATTACAAAAGGGAGGAATGAATCATTGTAATAGAACACACACCATTCACATACATCTTTCTTTTTCCTACAACCATCTATGTAACCATAAACAATAGTATATTGTGTACTCGTGTATGTAGGGTGTTTTGTCAAAAAGATCTAAAGTAATCTTCCATTAGTAAGGGTTGTTTTCTTTTTCTCTCTTCTTATTCTTTTGTTTTATCTATTGTTTCATTCATATCATGAGTGAGTAATCATGCAGGGCTCATGTAGCCATAGGTTAGCATGTATTGCATTGAACTGACTGCTCAAGTTGTAGGAATTTCTAATATTTATAGTAAGTTAATAAATTCTAATTCTAAGTAGTGCACAACTTAGGATTAGATCAGATTTTCATGGGATGCAATTGAGAAATCTACCCTTAGAATAGATCTAGGCTATAGAGAAAGGTTGCTCATGACGCCTAAAGATAGGGTCATCAAATCTTCTTCATGTAATTTTAAAATATCATGGGATCATGTTTGTAATGTGATCTTAGTTGGCTATTAACTATGAGGAGATTTTAGTAGACAAGACTATAATTAGGGTTCAATAGACTCAAGAGAGATATTGAACTAATCATTGAAATCCCGCAGTTAGGAATGACTCACTACTAATGAGATTGTAATACATGTTAACTAATTGGTGAAACGAGTCTGATTTGTCTAATTATCAAGTTACATTTTGTTTGTTAATTCATGTTATAATATATCTTTAGTTGATAAGTAGGTAATTATCTAATTATAGAATCTAATTCATTTAGTTGGCTAGATAATAATAAAGAGGGTGAGTAGTAGTACTTGCTAACGACCTTAGGAATACGACTCTATAATAGTTTCCTAGACTACAATCAATAGGTGCACTTGTCTAGCGTTCATATGATAATAGGAAAAGAATAATGCTAATAGAGGAAGATTTAAGGTTTGAGGGGCTATGAGAAACTGTCGAGGAGAGAATGATACATGAGTTAAAGGTGAGGGGTGATTTTTCTTTATACTTCATCCTAGTCTTTTAGGAGTGACTAATTTTCCCTTTTATTATTTAACAAATGACATTCCCTTGCCCCTCTATATAAAACTATTTTTTTATATTACAATATTTAACTTTTTTCTTGAAGAGATAAGTTTAGAGTCATATATTGAACCGGTGTTTTCAAGCAACGAGTTTGATGTAAATGTGCTGAACTCATCTTTTATAAATTCATCTGTTTTTTAATACTTTCCTATTTTAGAAATTATTTTCGATCCAATAGCATTTTTATATTTTTTTTTTGTTAAAACATTATTCTTTTCCTTTTCCCCATTGGTATTCTTCTTCTTTTATTATTCTTTCATAATTTGAGCAAACTTTTCTTGACCTATTGAAGTTTTTACTTTTGCTACTATTCTCGTTTATTTTAAGTGAAATATAGGTAGACATATGCTCTCCATTGAAGGTGTACCACATAAGAAAGTATAACCAAAAGTGAGGCAGCAACGTTAGAATTTGTGGCCCATTATGTAAGTTTATTTAAGAAGAGTCGTGACTTTTAATCTAAATGACATGACTTTTCATTATGGAATATCTTGATGGGAGACATCCATTAACTGTTCATGAAGAGGTATAGTCATCTTTCTGCCTTTTATATATATAAGTGAAAGAAAAGGATGGACTTCTCACATTTACTCCATCATAAAGTAAAAGGTCAAGAGAGAGAAATCATATTCTTTTGGAGAAATAAGGTTGGATTGGAGGGATAAGATGTCAATTAAAGAATTCAAGAATCTTATTCATCGGAATTCAATACGATATTATTGCTATGGAGAAAGGTACGCATCATTTATTCGTTGTGAAAATCATGAAGTTTGAAGATCTTGAAATTGATGTTGATGAAAGAATCATATCATGTAAATTATAAAATTATCTTACATGTGGTATTAGAGCAAGGTTTAAGAACACATGATTTTCCAACTACAATTGAATTTCGTTTTCAATAAAGGATTTTCCATGATATAATTAATCAATTGTGAAATTCATTTGGGGCATGAGATGTAAAATGTTATTAATGTTTGCTAAAACAGTATAGTAATGAAAGGAAGCATTGATTCCTGTATGCATGAATGGTGAAAAGGCGGATCCTATTTCAAATTTGATAAAATGGCATTAATTAACCACTGGGAAAGATGAAACAAGAATGGCAAAAAGTCATGAATTTATATTTTCGGACTGCGTTAAACAATGCCACTTATGAAAAATTACATTATAGTAATGTACCATTTCAATGAAAGAAGAATTTTCTCGTCTCGTCAATTTGGTCTAGTTTTTACTTGATGAAATGATGGACATTTATACTTGTCCAGATATTTAACTATCGAATTAATAACGGCTATGAGGAAATTTTGAATTTAAAGAGGGTCTGTGACTGTTTAAAAGATAATCACTAAATGAATTATTAATGGTGATTTGAAAAATCCGTTTTAAAATTATTTAAGTTATTAATTTATTCTATTGATATTTTTTCATATGAATGTCTTTACATGGATTTTTAATATCATTATAGGTGAAATTTATATGATAAATGATTTGTTAGTCACCAAAGTGACCAAATCATTAAATCTATATATTTCATTACTTTCTAATATTTTTAGATTTATCCATAAATTTTATTTGAATGTGACATAATAGATAAGATTTGGATAAATGAAAGGTTGTTATTATAAGATCTTATAAATCATCCAAAGATGATTTTTGTTCTTATAATACATAATGCAAGTGTTTATGATAAGTATATCTTATTTGATTTATTTGTATATCCAAAGATAGCAAATATATCAAACTGTATGCATACTTGTTTGTTATGATTAATGTTTATATATATTTTAGTATCACCCAAAGGTGGACTTTGATATATATAATTATGTTATTCCATGAGTTGATTGAATATAAATTTGTATGATTGTTTGAAGCATTAATGTACATTATTTCTTTAATTATTACAATATCTACTCCTGTTTCTCTGCATTCTCATGCTTCATTGTTCCGATAATCAATGGATTAAATTTCTCAGAATGGTATGAGTAGGTCCGATTTCACTTAGGTGTTTTGGATCTTAACTTATCTCTTCAAATTGAGAAACCCACTATTATCATTTATGAAAGCAATGATGAGGAAAAACATCTCCATAAACTTTGGGAGAGGTCAAACAAATTAAGCTTGATGTTTATGAGAATGACAGTAGCAAACAACATTAAAGCTACTCTTCCCCAAACTGATAATGCTAAGGAATTTATTAAATTTGTGGAAGAGCATTATCAAACTGCTGACAAGTCTCTTGCTAGTACATTGATGGGTACTTTGACCAATATGAAGTTTGATAGGTCTCGTACTATGCATGAGCATGTTCTTGAAATGATGTTTATAGCGACAAAATTAAAGACTTTAGGAATGGCTGTGGATGAGTTCTTTTTGGTACAGTTCATTTTGAACTCCTTGCCTCTTGAACAATATGGGCCTTTTTAATGAATTATAACGTTATAAAGGATAAGTGGAATATCAATAAATTGACCAGTATACTAATTCAAGATGAAAAAATTAAAGAACCAAAAGACTAATTATATTCATTTCACAAGTCATCAAGAAGTTGCATTGACTTCAAAGAAAAGGGCTAGAAAAGGCAAGAAGAAAGGTTTACACAACCTGAATGAATCTTCTATGCACAAATCCACAAAAGGGAAATCAAATGCCATTTCTATAGAAAGGTTGGACACTTGAAGAAAGACTACTTGAAACATAAGGCTTAGTTTGAAAAGAAAGGTAAGCCGTGTGCTTTTGTTTGTTTTGAATCAAACCTTACACAAGTTCCTTATAATACTTGGTGGATTGATTCTGACTCGACAACTCATATTTCCAATACGATGTAAGGATTCCCTACGATCCAAACTATAAAGCCAAATGATAATTTTGTGTTCATAGGAAATGGAAACAAAGCTTTAGTTGAAGAAATCGGGACTTATCGCTTGATTTTGGAGATTGGGCATCACTTAGATTTGTTCCAGACCCTTTATGTTCCCACATTTTCTCGCAACTTAGTTTTTTCTCAAAACTTGATGTATTAGACTTTTCTTTTAAGTTAGGATTTGAATCTTTCAGTTTGTATGAGGATAATAAACTATATGATTCAGGAATTTTATGTAATGGTTTTTATAAGCTTATGTCATGCCCCAAAGGATATCCTAAATGTAACAGTCTACCACACTCAATATTAAAGCTTAAGCATGACAACCTTAGTTGTTCCCAAAAGCTTGGATATTAAGTGTAAGGCGTGCTCTCACAAATTTAGAGGACCATACTTTGAAATATGAAGCTTAAGTAGATACAATAACAAATTAAGAAAAGGGAATTCATAATATTTATTCATTTATAATAATTATCTTACAAGTCTTAGGGGCATTCCCCCGCCAAAAATAACTATAATCTATTATAATAAATTTTCTATGAAGTCTACATCTAAATTAATGCTAAACTTCATCTAAAAGTTCCTTAATCATAAAAGGGGAAAATACCTAGCTGTAGGGTCCATGTGGTCTCAACCACAAATAGTTAAACTGCAAAAGATATCTATAGGGGTATAAGCTAATAGGCTTAGTCAGAATTATTTCCATAAGCAAATTCTTGTGTAGTAAAAACTTAAACAAGTTATTTAAGCATTAAAGTGAAATGCAACATACACATGAGTAAGCAAGGCATATAGTTTCTGGGAACTATATGTTGAATAGATTTATGCCCTCCATTTGGGGTTTGGTGATAAGTAATCTCAAAACGAATAGCTTTATTTAAGTAATCCTTCGGATTACCGCCAAGCATTGGTTTGATTCCATATCGCTAAGCAATCGCTTTCGATAATAGCCGCCAAGTATTGCTTTCGACCATGTTACTATCCTTTTCACCCAAGGATAATAACCCCATGCAATGTGACTCACTTCGTGGTATGCATGAATCAATTTATTTAAAATATCATGGCATCATTATTATCAATTTTAAGGTGATCATAGAATCTCATACATATCAAGTTCTATACTAAAACAAACGATTACATACAAACAATTCCCACCTCGATATTCTTAAAATCCTTTCAACAATTTTATATACATAACAATTTATCTTTCCTTAATTCTAGTGCAACTAAACTATAAGCACAATTACGTAAAGTATTTTAAAAAAATAAACTCACGCTGCTATGGCGATAATTCTTCAAAATGGATGAGTAGAACAAACAATCCACTTAGTCAAAATAATCCTCAGGGTACGGGTATTCTTCCTCGGGATCACCTAGTTAAGAAAAATACCCGAAATGAGTATTTCTTGATAACCTCTTGAAATTTGACAAAACTATGTCATAAGAACATCAAAGTTCACATAGAAGATAAGTCCAATTTAAAATGGCCATAACTTGGTTATTTTAACTCGGAATTGTGCACATAATATATCGATTTCTACCTATTCGAAAAGATCTATCCATTTCTAAAACTATTTTCATCAAACTAGGTCATTTATGCTTTGAGACAGTGGCGATCAGATTCACCACGAATTTTCCCATCCCAAAAGCATTTGTTTCAAATATCTACTTAGTTATCTATATAGTTAAGAAATTCCTTTTTATAGATATATAGCTCATATTTCATCCATGCTCAAGTGTTCGTTGTCCAACCCAAAATTCTTTAGTAAAACAATTTTAGTTAGAAGTTTAGAAAAAATCATAATTTATAAGAAATCCATTTTGTAATTTCTTTAAAATGAATATTTTGATTCTTTTGTTTCCAAAGAATTATTTTATGTTTATCTTACTATTTTTCTTTAATGACTTTTTAATGAAAAATAAATTTCCATATTTTCCTTTTATAGATTTTCAATATTAGTGTCACTTTTCCTATTAGTTTCCTATACAAATTTTCCTTGAACATTACTAAAAAAATCTTGGTTTGAAAACTCTCATTCTCTTTTTATGGGGTTGCCTTTATATCATGTTTTTATGGAAAAATATTTTGGTATCAACTGTTATCTTCTCTTAGGAAACAAATGAACATAGAAGTGATTTAAGAAAACTTTTCAAAACAAAGGTAGCTTTAAAATTATAGTGAGTTCTTCCGAAAGTTTTGAAAATAATAGATTTATTTTATTAAATCATATATTCTAAATTTCACATAGACCTATCTTTAAGTGATAAAATCTCCTTTTTCGCAAAAAGTATAATTGAGGCTTAAAGGTTTGGACAACAATCTTTATATGCATGATTATGAGAATAATAACAAGTAAATGTAACATAATAAATAATAAAGTCAAGTATTGGGAGTTTTAGCTTTCTTAAGGCTCCGGGACTAAGAAATAGAGTAGTCCCTATAAGAAAAGAAAATAAAAGAGAGAAAAATGTTTTGACTTAATGAGGACACGTCTAAGACTAGAGACTAGTCTTAAAACAACATGGAATATATAAATTGCAAAGAAAGAAAATAAATAAATTGCTTTGCATGAAAGTAAATAAATTGAAAGTGAGCTTATATTCTCTAAAGAATATATAAATATAGATACATAATTATATTTAGTTAGATATAATAACAACAATAATATGAGCAAAGTAAAGTAACAACATAAATATATATAAATAGATATTCATGAATAAGAACAATACATGAACATAGTGTAGCTTTCATAACATGAAGTTTTAGGAAACTCACACTATGGTCATGTAAAGTTTGTAAACCCTGATTTTTCTAGTAACCAAGATGACTCGAGAACCGGAAACCAAAACCCTAAATCGAAATAGCTTAAGATGGGAGTGAGACCTAGGAACCCTGAATCCGGCTTTTCCTCGGTTTCCAATCAAGGAACTTTTTAAAGAAAAATTAATCTTGAGTATAGTTCTTGAATATATTTCAAACCAAGAAAATATCATATTTTGAGAAAATTTCAATTCCGGGCCATTCCGAGACTCGTTACAGAAAAGCGTGCCCCGGAACTTGAATTTCGAAAAATTACTTATGAATACTCATTTGAATCGAAATTAAATAAGGATTTCAAAAATATAAATTCATAATTTTTCGGTTTATGGAAAATATAGTTATAGCCCTTTTATTCGTATTTTTCTTACTACCGGTAATTAAGTTGTCTTGATTACTATTCACAAGTACAACCTACTACACTCACAAGCCATCCCCTACTCTTACATCCTTACAAACACTCCATTACATTTTCTTTTCCAAGAATTATTTGTCTCTAAATAATTATTACTATTTATGACTTTTAATGCACAAATCTATCAAAACAAATTAAATGAAATCAAACCCCCCTCCTCATTGCATGGCCGGCGTGATCCCCCCAATTTGTCTCCCATTGTGCAATTTTTTTAATTTATTTTTATCTCATTTAACCTAATTTCACTTCATATATAAACCACTTTTTCTCTCTCTCTCTCTCATTCTTCTCATTTCAAAATTTCTAAAGGTGAAAAAGCTCTCTTTCTCTCCTCCTCACTCCATTTTGCCGTGAGCCCCATGGCTCATTTCACACACACACACATAACTTTTTTTTTTTTTTTTTCATTTGTCTTCTATTTTACCCTTAAGTAAAAGAACTTTACTTCTTTACCTTTAGATCCTTGTAATGGCAAGGATATTCTTGAATATTTCATTTAAAGATCCCCATGAGCTCTTGCTAGGGATAAGGAAATATTAATACAAGAATACCAAACCATCACAAAGTAGATCTTGCATTTAAACAAGCTTTCATGCCATGAGCTTCATGATTATCCATCTAAAAGTTGTTTTGAACAAAAGACCTTTCATAAAAATTTAGTTTTTATGTTTTCAAACCTATTTAAGCATTTAAGATGGTAGATTTATCATTTTACCATCTATATTCATGTAGGCATTTAAGATCTCATCTCTATTTTGAGTTTTTGTGCATTAATAGTCATCAAGACCTATGTTTTGAGTAAATAAGCTTGCTAGTATATAGATCTCTAGGTAGATGAGTTAAGGAAACCAAAAAGGAAAGCTCTTTTCAAGAAATGAAATAGGGTAAATTCGGATGACATGGAAAACCTCGTTTAAAAACCCTTTTATCAACTTCAAAATATGTATTTTACAAGAAAAATGAAGCCTATAGGTGATAGATGATGTTTAATGATAATTTTCTTGAGTTTAAATGAGTATTTACCAAGGAAAATATTTAAAACAAGAGATGAAGTCCAATAGAAATTTTGAGTTGAAAGTTCTTGTAGGGAAAATTCGTAATACTCAATAGGTGGTTAGAAAACACTAGTTTTCCAACCTCAAAAATGGTACTTTCTTAAATAAATAAAGTCCTTAGGGTATAGATAAAGTAAATACCTAAAGTTCTAAGTATAAAATGCATTGTTCTTAAAGAAATCAATTTAAGAATGAGTTTTGAAAAATTCGGATTTTTGGATCAACCCTATTATAAGACCCACTTATAAGTTTACAAATGAAGATTTGACTAGAGAAATAAAGGCCTTGGGATGTAGTTGATGTAAGGGTCAATTTTTCTTTAGAGTAAATATAATTTTCCTAAGGAAAATCCTTAGAATAAGTAAGAGTGACCAAGTGTATCAAATCTACTAGTTAACAAATGGCAAGAATTGGTTTCCTAAGACAAAGGTTATTTAAATTCCTTTAATCTAAAAATTCATAAGAACTTAGGCACATAAGAGTTCATATCATGACATTCATGATAGGGAAATTCATTACCATGGTATTCATTTAATTCTACATTTGGAAACCACAAGAACATTCATGAAAATCACATTTTGGAATTAACATACCTACTGGTCAGAACTGATCCTTCATTTCCGAGACTTAAATGTTTTCAAATCTTGATTTAAGCATCATATTTAGAAAGCTCTTTCGAAGTAGATAGAAATCGACATAAAATTTGCGAAATTCCGAGTTAAAACGACCAAGTTAAGGCCATTTTAAATCGGAGCTTCGGAAATGACGCGAATTTCGATTTCACTAAGTTATCTTAGAGTTTTGGTATACTTAGATAGTAGAATACTTATTAGGGTATTTCTTTTGTGATTAGGCGAACCTGAGGACGTCGAGTCTTTACCACCGGATTACTACTACTAAGAGACCGGCGACCCAATGGCGGAGTGAGTTTCTCTTCCCACTTTGTTCATTGTATGTGATTGATAAATTAGTGCACTAGAGTGTAGGTCAAGAAAAAAAATGAATATGTATGATGGGGAATAATGGGAAATTGTATGTCGATGATGATATGAGAACTAAAAATAAGAATATCGAAATCGGGTGATAATTTCTGGTTGTGTAGTTGGTTATGATGTCTTGTCTGAGAAATTGGTTGATCGCCTGAATAAAACAACTTAATCAACTATTCGGACTAATTCCAAATTCAGACATATGCATATCATAATGAGAAGGGGCATTAGCATTGGTTGGTTAATCGTGATCCATAAACGAAATTAATTGTTGGTTAATCGTGATCCATAAACAAGATTAATTGTTGGTTAATCGTGATCCAGAAACGAAATAATTGTTGGTTATCCGTGAAACCTAAATGGGGTAAAGTTAGTACCGTAGTAATCGTTAATCTGCTAACCCGGGATGGAGGGCGCAAGTCCATCCACATATGATTTCTAGCTAGTCATATGTATGTTGTTCTCATGTGTTTGGTGCATTCACTTGCTTGTATAATTACTTGTTTGAACTGTTGTGACATGAATGTTGTTGTGGGAGATTTTACTCACTAAGCTAGTTAGCTTACGTCCCTACAATTTCTTCCTTTTGCAGCTACCGAATATATGGCTTAGACAGCGTCACCCGACCGCACAGGTACAAGAGCTAGGAGTTTTCTCTACAAGTTGGAAATTCCGTTTAGACTTCCATAAAAAACTTTTAAGACTTTGGATGACTGTAGAAGGCCACTAAATATTCTTTTGCAGAGGAATGCCCCTTAGTAAATGTAATATTTGTTTATGCATCATGAGTTATATCCTACTGCTAGTGTATGTCAAGTTAAGCTTTTATCTTCATTCGGACTTGTATTCTATTGTCGTAAAGATATGCCTTACATCTATACGAGGCCTTCGAAGGATTAAGGTGGTAATTCGATAGTCTTGTATGGCATGTGGCGGATTGTTACGTTTAGAGTACCCTATGGGGCGTGACAAAGTTACATGACATGGTAAGAAGAACACATAAAGAAAAATTTACCTAAAAAGGATTTTGGAGTAATATGGGTTTTGTGTATGTAGTAGGGGGTCTTAGAGTATTTTGAGAGAGTTTTGGGAATGTATGTGAAGAGAGTTTTGAGAGGATAAATTTAGAGAGTTTTGGTAGTGAATTTGTGGATAGTAAATGAGTGAATGAAGTGAAAGAGAATGAGAGGTATTTATAGGAAAATGAGAAGTGAATTTTGTGTAATTTAAATAAAGAAAAATTGAAAAAAAATTGAGAGAGAGAGAGAAGGGAGGGGTGCTGGCCATATGGAGAGAGGGAGAGAGATAATATTTTTTTGTATTTTTGTTAATTAAATATAATATGATGTAAAGTAGATGTGATGTAAAGTTATGAGAAAGGTAAAAGGTAAAGATAATAGGTATATAGAGTGTCAGAGTAGGAGTTTGAAAAGTAGAGATAAATGAATAGTGTAGAATAGTAATGAATAGTGTAATGTAAAGTAGATATGACTAATAAAGTACCGGTAGTAAGAAAATATGCCTATAAATGTGATATATGATATTTTTACTTATTGAAAAATTATAAAACCGATATTTTTGAAAACCTTATATTTTTATGAGTCTAACGGTATATCTGAAATATTTTTACTAATCCGAGTCTCGAGACAAGTTTTTCAAGAACTGTATCCGTTCGGGTCTAAAACGGATTGCGGTTTTACTATTATGATATTTTTAAGCTTTCTTATGTTATTACAAACTATTCTATATAATAATCTCTTACTTACTCACTTAGGGTTGCGAACACGGGATTGTTGAACTTAAACTGTTATGTCTAACTAGGATTTTGTTGACTTTAGGGTTTCCAGTTGACCTTTCAATTATGGTTTAAGCTTAACCGATTGTAAAACTTTGGGGATTTACAGTTATTGCAAGATTGCCACCTCCAACATCAGTAAAGGCCATTCGTAGTTTTTATGGGACATGTCGGCTTCTATAGACAGTTTGTAAAGGATTTCTCCAAGATCACATGCCCTTAACTAAGCTTTTAGAGAAAGATGTGATTTTTGAATTTGACCAAGATTTCTTGAAATCATTTGATCTGTTGAAGAAGAAGCTAGCCCATGCTCCTATTATGATTGTTCTTGACTAGAACCTCCCTTCTGAACTTATGCGTGACACAAACAACTTTGCAGTGGAAGTAATCCTTGGGCAAAGACATGACAAGCACTTCAGGCGAATTTATTATGCTAGTAAGACATTAAACAATGCACATGAAAATCATACTACTATAAAGAAGGAATTGTTGGTAATGGTTTTTGCCTTTGATAAGTTTCGTCCCTACCTTATGTTATCAAAAGTTATTGTCTACACTGATCACTTAGAGTTAAAGTTTTTATTATCCAAGACTGATACAAGGCCCAGATCAATCCAATGGATACTATTTCTACAAGATTTTGACTTAGAAATCCATGATAACAAGGGAATAGAGATCTTAGCAATTGATCAATTATCAAGGCTGAAAAATCTACACCAGGGTGAATTGAAGGAACAGGACGTAAATGATGAATTCCCTAAGGAAATGTTGTATTCAGTATGTTACTTACTGAGCATGGCAATCACAAAGCTACCATGGTTTGCTCACATAGCAAACTATCTTGTTATAAGGGTGCTCCTTAGTGACTTGGATTACCATGTAAGGAAAAACTTTTTCTTATACCTCAAGCACTACTATTGGGAAGACCCGTTCCTTTCTTGGTTTTGTGTAATCAAATGATTAGAAGATGCATCTCTCATGCTAAGGGATGCAAAATGCTGGGAGATTGTCATTCAGGCCCTATTAATGGCCACTACAACCCCAACCGAAATGCACACAAGGTGTTGGAGGGCGGTTTCTATTGGCCATCTATATTTGAGGATGCACATAATTTTATTTCTCATTGTGATCGATGCCAGAGAGTTGCATCATAGGTTATGAGGTGTTTGACTTGTGGGGCATAGATTTCGTCGGGCCATTTCCCCCATCTCATGGGAACAAATACATACTTGTGGTAGTATACTGCATTTCAAAATGGGTGGAAGCTCAAGCATGGCCTACCAGTGACACCAAAGTGGTATGTAAGTTCCTAAAGAAGCTATTTGGAAGGTTTGGATCCCTTACATATATCATCAGTGATAGGGGAAAACATTTTTGTAATTCTCAGTTAGACAAAGTCTAGAGAAAATATGGAGTTACTCATAGGATTGCAACACCATGCCACCCTCAGACCAGTGGGCAAGTGGAAGTGTCAAACAAAGAGCTTAAAAGAATACTTGAGAAGACGATGAATCAATACATAAAAGATTAGGTCGAGAAGCTTGACAACACTCTATGGGCATATAGAACTGCATACAGAACACCCTTAGGGAGGGGAAGGCATGCCACATTCTAGTAGAGATTGAGCATAAAGATTACTAGGGAATCAAACAAGTAAACTTCAATCTAGGTACCTTTGGGCTAAGAAGAAGGCTCCAGCTGAATGAGTTAGATGAGTGGAGACTATTAGCCCATGAGAACATGAGAATTTATAACGAGAAGACAGAAAGATATCATGATGCACATATATCTAAACAAGTTTCAAGTAGGGGATCAAGTGCTCTTACTCAATGCCCGATTGAAGCTTGTCTTGGGAAAGTTGAAATCCAGGTGGTCGGGTCCTTATTTGGTCAAGCAAAACTTTCCACATGGGGCAGTGGAATTAGAGCATCTAGAGCATGGCACCTTTTAGGTAAATGGCTAAAGAATGAAGCTATACATGGGGTCTAGTGTAGAGAATGAAGGCTCGAAGGAGTTTAGACTCCACCTAACAAATAACTACCTACGAAAGAGCTGAAAGACATCGAGCTAACGGCATAAAACAACAGTGCTTCATGGGAGGCAACTCATGTCTAACATAGATAGGTAGCTTTCTATTCTTTCTTTTCTTTCCTATCCTAACTCCACCTAGTTTTTGTATGTTTTAGAGTAAGATCGTGAGAGGAAACTTTACTTTCAAGTTAAGTGTAGGGAAAAGCGTCACAAGAAAGATTTGAAGGGTAAATACACTTTCTAAGTGTCCAAGTTAAGTAGACTCTATCATGTATTTTCATGATAATCGACACTTAGATGAATTTTTTGCACTTGAATTTTGCTAGTATACACCACCAGAGTACATGACCTGGGTACTTTAATAGTGTACAACTTTTTAACCTTTTATAGAGTCATGATTGGCAGTACACTACTCATGTACTTGGGTGATGTGCAATCAAATTTTAAAATCTAGCTTCTGACCAGTCATGAGTGCTCACACATGACACATGTACCCTTGTTGTATACAAGGATATGCAAATTTTCAAACTTTCTTTGAAGTCATGGCTGGAAGTACATGACCCATGTATATAGGTTATGCATAAGTGTTTTCAAAATTGCAAACTTTTTGTGTGAAGTCACTAGTGAAGATACACGACTCGTGTAGGGTTCATGTATATCACTATTTTTGGTTTGCAAACTTTCTAACCAATCATGAGTGAACATACACAAGTCTATACATGAGTAGTGTACATCCCTATTGTGGTCATGACATACATGAGCCGTGTATGTTGATGATGTATATTGGTAATCCTTGAACTGCATAGTCTAAGCAGTCACAAGTAATTGTACACAGCCAATGTACAATAGTAGTGTACAAATATGTATAAATATATATACGATATAACCCTCTCTTATACCACTTCATTTGTTCATCCTTAACATACACGATACTCTTTTCCTCTTTACACAACCTTTTGCGAACACATACCCACTATAAATATCACGTCCCAAAGAGTACCCTAAACGTGACAGCCCGTTACACTTAATATTAAGACTTAAGTATGACAATCTTAGTCATCCCAAAAGTCTCGATATCGGGTGTAAGGCGTACTTTCACGATCATAGTGGACCAAACTTTGAATCAAGCTGTTTAAGTAGTTATACATCATAACAATTAAGAAAGTAAATTATAACAATAAAATCAAGGTTCTTAAAAGATATACAAGGAGTCTTACAAACTTCAAGGTGCATTCTCCTATAAAACAACTAATTCTATCAAAGTCCATTTACATATTTGAATTTTTACTTTGAAATCTATTTCTACTTCTAATTCTTGAGTTCTAACCAAAAGCTCTTGGCTCCAAAAGGTATTATCTGGGTGACGTATCCCCTGGGCTCCAACCAAAGATATGAGTATTGCAAGAGATATCTAAGAGGGTATAAGCTACGCACTTAGTGACAATTATTTCCACAATTAAACACTCAACAATAATTAATCAAACAAGTTTATTTAAGCAATCATATGAAAGGCACAAGCACGTGAGCAAACAGTACATAAGATTTTATGGGTGATCATAGAATTCGTAGACAATCATTCCCATACTAGATCAAATATTCATTATGAACAACTCCTGTCTCGATATACTTAAATGTAATTTTAATCATATAAGTAAAGCACATGTATCTTTCCATTTTATCTTTTCCTAATTCTAATGCCACTAATTTTACAAGCAAAACATAAGTGCAAAACGTAAGAAATAAACTCACTCAGCCATTTGCGTGGAACTTCTGGTCAAAATAATCCTCTGAGTATGGAAATTCAGTCTCCACATCACCTATACAAAAGAAATACCTAAAATGAGTATTTCTTGGAAGTTTTACTTAAACTTGCTAATTCTATTTCACTAAGTTCATCAAAATCGTATAGACGGAAATTCCAACTTAAAATAGCCATAACTTACGCATTTTAACTCGGAATTTTGCATATAATTTACTGTTTTCTACCTACTTAAAAAGATTTATCTATATATAATGTTATTTTTTTCATAAAAAGTATTTTAGATCATGAAAAAGGTTGGTACATAATCTCCATAAAACTTCTAGCCCTTAAAACATCATTTTCAAACTTTTCTTGATTCCAAAAATCCTTTAGCAAAAATATAGATATTTATATGGTTAAAAAATCCTTTAAATACATATATATAGGCTCGTATTGTATGCAAAATTTAATAGTGTTGTCTCAATGATTATTTTTCATAAAACAATCTACCTTATGGTGTTGGAAACTTGAATCTTAACAATTTCTTTTCTAAGTGTTTTGGAAAGAACTTTATAAACTCTTAGGTTATTATAAATGAGTATATTCTTATTTTGTTTTTCAATTTCTTTTATGAAATAAATAAATTTTCTCTTAACTTTAGTCTTCTACAAATTTGACTTCTAGTGATAAAAAAAATGAAGTTTCCAAAATTGTTATTAAGTTGTTGATCCTATAAATATTTGAGTTATATATATTTTCCTTTTAAAAAAAATGGTTTTGATAATTAAGTCTTTTTCCTCTTATATTCTTATTTCCTAACTTCTTTAAAAATAAATTTTATTTCTAAAACTTGGTCATTTTAGGCTTTTTATTAATTTTACTTAGAAGAACATCATGTTTCGATATTTTTTTAGTTGTTGATAATATCTATTGTTTTTGGAATTTATCATGCTTATATTCTTTTTATTTCCTTGAAAATGGGTATATCACTTTGACAACCTCTATTTTCCTGAGTGGGTTTATAAATTAGTGGGTTGATTTTATCTTAACTTTGAAAACTAATCTAGTTCTTGATTTTTATTATGGAGTTGGTAAAAATCCTACAAGTAAGCTTTTTGAGAAAAGTTTGCTTATCAAAGAATTAGTAATACTAAGTCTTAATAAACTTTATGTGACTTATCATAATAAAAGAAAATGTTTATTTTGTTAGTTAACTTCTTTGATAAAATAATCTTTATTGTCATTTAAAAAAATTCTTAGTGGATTTGAAAAGAAGTTGTAGAAATAATTTACCTATGTGGGTGATAACGAAATCTTGATTTAGTAATAAGGATATATACATTAAGAGAGTTTGGTTTCATTTTCCTTTACTAAAGAAAACTTCTACTTTAGATTTTGTAGAAACAATATCATTATGATGATGGATGTATAAGAGCATGTAATATGAAAAAGATAAAAATATAAGAAAGATATTAGAAGTAAAATAATAAGCAAGATAATAAGATCAAGTATTGAGAACCTTAGCTTCATCAAGATATCCTGATCAAGTATCGAGAGCCTAGTTTTATCAAGACAACCTGGGACAAAAAATAGACTAGTCCCAAAAAGAAAAAGAAAAAGAAAGAAAATAAAAGCAATAATAATAATGAAAGCAAGTTAAAGAGTTAGTGAGCATTTAGGCTCTAAGAAATATATATATACACACATATAGGTAGTAATATATGTATAAGGTTAAGTTAGAAGCATAATAACCATAATAACAACATAATATCATCATAATAACAAGATAATAAAATTGGAATTCTTGACATATGCAAGAACAAAACATGAATATGTTGTTGATTCTACAACCCATGTGAGTTTTAAGAAACAACATCATAGTCATACTAAGTTACATGACATGTGTAAATAAATAATGGTAGAAGTTTGCCTAAGAGTGTTTATATGGTAGGAAGAAGATGATGAATGTGGGATTATGTGGTTAGTGATATGTGGTGAATGGTTTGTGTATAGAGAAGGATTTTGTGAGGAATTAGTTAAGAGAGTTTAGATAGAGAGAAATTATGTAGAGAGAATTTGTGGAGTAAATTTAAGAGAGTTTTGTTATGTAAAATGAAGGTGTAAAAGAAGTGGAGAGAAATGAGGTATTTATAGCTGAAGATGGAGGGAAATTACGTATAATAAAATAAATTGAAAAAGAAAAATAATTAGAGATAGAGAGAGGGAAGTGGCGCCGGTTTGCATAGTATGAGGGGAGAGAAATTATTTTATTTTGTATTTTATAAAGAAATGTAAGTAATGTGTAAAATATGATGTGATTAGAGATGTATTGGAAAAGTAAAAAGTAAGAAAATAGATATATAGGTAGTAAGAATAGGTAGTAAGACAAAGTAGAGATAGATGAATAGTAATGAATAGTAAGATAGGATAATGAATAGTAAATAAGACTAATAAGTTACTGATAGTAAAGAAAATACGCATATAATTACGATATCTGTAATTTTTAGTTATCGAAAAATTACAAAATTGATATTTTTGGATTTCTTACATTATTACAAATCTAACGGTATCATTGGAATATTTTTATCGTATGGTGAACCTGTCACGCCCCGAATGGTACCCTAAACATGACAGCCCGCCACATATAATATCAAGACTTAAGAATGACCACCTTCGTCACGTAGAAGTTTTAGTATTACATGTAAGGTGTCTAGCATGGTAATAGGAAACACTTTTGGGAAGTGTAGTCTAAGCAAGTAAAAATGAACATACAAGAATCCAGAAAAAACATAGATCATAATATTAATAACCAAAGGTCTATTACATGATTCTTAAGGGCATACTCCCGCTAAATCCCAAAGATTGAAATAGTCTTTATAATATTTAAATACTACATCAAACATTTCAAAGTAATTCTAATCTAATTCTTCAAGTAGATTTCCTCCAAAAGCTTCAAAAGAATACTTACGTGGATATGGGGAGACCTCAGGTACAAAAATAGGTGTTCCTGAAAATGCAAATACCTATAGGGGCGTAAGCTTACGGGCTTAGTGAGTAAATCTCAAAAATTCATACTTGAAGTAAAATATCAATAAAGTTTATTAGGCAAGCAAATGGAATGCAATAAACACATGGGCATACAAGACATATGATTTTTCAAGAATCATATTGAATGAATTACGCCATTCATCCGGGTTAGTATTCTAGCCAACCACAACTTCTTTTTAAAACATCTTTATAGATCTTAACGACTCTATACGCCATAAAAAAACATGTAGTTATTATAGGCTCTTACTAGCCACCAATATAGTTTTTACCGGCTCCTACTCGCCACTTACATGATATACTAGTTATGCCTACCACCACTATCATACACTTGTCCCACTAATTATATAATAGCGAATGCAATGTGACTTAACATATGAAGTGTATGCATAAATTCTTAATTAAAGTCTAGTCGTTATATTTTAATTTCTTTCAAATGAGCAACCAATTTTAAACACTTCAATATAATAAAACACATACAACTTTATTACAAGCAATTCATGCTTCGATATACTTAATCTTCTTTCAACATATTATCATACAGTTTCCATTTTATCTTGCCTAAATTCTAATGCAACTAAATTTACAAGAACAATCATAAGTATGAGAATTAAAGGGGTAGACTCACTCAACCATGATGACACCTTTTTCCTGATAGATGAATCAATCGAAAATTCCACTAATCGTAATAATCTTCCAAATACGTACACTCCTCCTCGGGATCACCTAATCAAGAAGAATACCTTTAATGAATATTTCTTGTTGATTCTACGGTACTTTTCAAAAACTATGCGATAAGATCGTTAAAATTCGTATAGAGGGAAATTCCAAATTAAAATGGTCATAAATTGGTCATTTTAACTTGGAATTGCGCATATAATATACCATTTTCTACCTATTCGAAAATATTTATCCAATTCTAAAACTATTTCATCGAACTAAATCGTTTGAGCTATGAAATAGTGGCGATCAGATTCACCATGAATTTTACAAAACTTACTTTCTTCTTTTTACAAAAACTTGTATCAAAGAGATAGATAATAGTTTGTAAGACCTTTTGAAAAGTGTATATATATATATATATATATATATTCATTTACTCATGTTGAATGCATTAAATTTATTGAAGTTGTTTCAACCATGAATTTTCTTGGTAAAAGTAAAGTCTTCTAAAAACTTTGGAAAAGTAAAACTTTTGGAAATTTCTTATTAGCTAGAAACTTTCTCAAGTTATTTTGAATAAGTATTTTCTTTCGCTTAATTCCATTTCCTTAGTCTTTTTAAGTTTTAAAAGAATGATTTTCATTTTCTAAATTTCTTATACCTTAATTTCTAATACTTTTGAAAGTAGTAAGAATTCTATATTTAAAGAAGTGATTTTCCTAAGTTGTTCATTAATCTTATTTTTTAAGATCAATTTATTTTCATGAAAGGGGATTTCTTAGTGTTTGTCAAACCAATCTATTTGAATTTAAAGTATTGATGAAAAGTGAAGTTTTAGTAAAACTTTTGTTTAAACAAGAACTTGAAATTTCTTAATCTTAAAGAATACTTTTCTAATAAATGTGTATTTTCTAAGAATTCCTATTTTCTGTAGTTTCCAAATTCTATTATGAGCTCCACTAAATTTCGTAGAAAGATATACTAAGATGGATCCTTCAATTTTCATCGAAAATCATTTCTTTCATGACAACATTTATTTTTGGAGAAGAACTTCTATTTTAAGAAAATTTTTGTTCTTTATCTTTTTGAGACAAAATCAATATGTTTATACATGATCATGAATGTAGAATTATAAAAACATAAGAAAAACATAATAGGTAATAAAATAAGCAAGTAAAGAAATATGTCAAGTATTGGGAACCTTAGCTTCATCAAGGTATCTCAGGATTAAGAATTGACTAGTCCCAAAAGAAATAAGAAAAAGAAAGCAAATATTGTCACGCCCCAAAGGGTACCCTAATCGTGATAGTCCGCCACACTCAATATTAAAGCTTAAGTATGACAACCTTAGCCATTCCCAAAAGCTGTTATATTAAGTGTAAGGCATACTTTCACAACTTTAGAGGACCATATATGGAATTATGAAGCTTAAAGAGATATAAAAACATATTAAGAAAACAGGATTCATAATAAACATTTATTCATATCAATGGTTTTACAACTTAGGGATATTTCCCAAGATCACTATTCTATTATAAGATATTTATACATTTTCTCTAATACTAAACTTAATCTAAGATTTCTTTATATAAAAGAAATTACCTGCCCGCAGGGTCCTCGTGGCCTTAACCATAAGTAGGGAAACTGCAAAAGATATCTATGGGAGTATAAGCTAATAGGCTTAGTGAGAACTATTTCCATAAATAACTTCTTGTAATAAGATTTCAAACAATTTGTTTAAACAATCGAATGTAATGCAACATACACGTAGGCAAATAAGTATATAGTTTTCCGGGAACTATATGTTGAATGGATTTGCGCCCTCCATTCGACGTTTGGTGATACTTAACCTCAAAATAAGTTTTTATTTAAAAAGTTTGAAGCTTGCGAGCACTCATCGCCAAGCATTTCGAATCTACTTGATTTGACCTTGCTTTCGGATCTTCCGCCAAGCATTTCCCTTAAGCCGCCAAGCAATCGCTTTCGGATCTCCCGCCAAGTGTTGCTTTCGACATGAGCTTACTATCCTTCTCACCCAAGGATAATAACCCAAAATGCAATGTGGCTCACTTCGTGGTATGCATGAATTCATTTATTTATAAGGTAATGACATAATTATTTTTGAAATTAAGGCGATCAAGGAATTTCATACAAATCAAATGCTATACTAAAACAAACATTTAAAACAATTCTGGCTCCGATATTCTTAAAATTCTTTCAAAGAATTATTTTACATACATATCAATTTATCTTTTTCTAATTCTAATGCAAATAATTTACAAGCACAACAAGTATAGCATTTAATGGAAATAAATTCACGATGCCATGTCGACTAATCCTCTATGTAGATGAGTCGTTCACACACTCCACTTAGTCGTAATAATCCTCGGGGTAAAGGAATCCTTCCTCGGGGTCACCTAGCCAAAGAAAATACCCACAATGAGTATTCCTTGATGATTTTCTTGAAATTTGACAAAACAATGTCAAAAGAATGTTAAAGTTCGTATAAAGGAATGTTCCAATTTAAAATGGCCATAACTTGGTCATTTTAACTCAGAATCGCGCATATAATATACCGATTTCTACCTACTCGAAAAGATATACCCATTTCCAAACTTATTTTTAACAAACAAGGTCATATAGGCTCCAAAACAGTGGCGACAAAATTCACCACGGATTTTTCCAACACAAAACAACTTTAGTTCAAGAAATCAAAATTTGTTTGATAAATACTTAGTTATCTATATAGTTGAAAAATTCCCTTTTTATGACTACTTAGCTCATATTAATTCATGCTCAAGTGTTTTGTTGTCCATTTATTTTACTTAAGTAAAACCATGTCGATTTTGGAGTTGTTTTAGGAAAATAAGAATTTCATGTTTGTAAACTCCTTGAAATGACTATTTTGTTTCTCTAAAGTTTTATGTTGGCTTATGTATATATATCCAAGTAACTTTTTGAAAATGAATTTTTCTTCTTTCTAAGTTTTCTATACCAACATTATTTTAGAGTTTTTGGAAAATACACTATTATCCCTATTCATTTTTCTTGTACAAATTCCTTTGTCTTATTTATTTGCAAAAATCTTTATATTGAACAATTCTCATCTTTTCATGTTTTTCATAGAAATTATCCATGCATAAAAATTTGTTTTCTTTTATAAAAACAACGTATAACAATATGTGACTTAAGAAACTTTTTATAGTAAATTAGTTTCTAAATTTTTAGTGGTTTATTCTTATAACTTGAAAAGAGATAACTTTATTTTTGTTTTCAAATCATAGATTTTCTTCTTTACATAACTTATTTCTAAGTGTCAAAAATCTCCTTTTTGTCAATTTATTTTTAGAACTTGAAACTTTGGACAACAATTTAAACGAACATGAACTATGAGAAAATAATAGCAAGTAAAATAACATAAGTAATTAAGTCAAGTATTAGAGTCTTAGCTTTTTCAAGGCTCCCGGGACTTAGAAGTAGACTAGTCCCAAAATAAAATAAAATAAAAAGAAAGAAAGAAAAACTTGTTTTGACTTGATGAGGACAAGTCTACGACTAGAGACTAGTCTTAAAATAACAAGGTATAAGTAAATAAATTGCAAGGAATTAATAAATAAATTGCATTGCATAAAAGTAAATAAATTGCAAGTGAGCTTATATGCTCTAAAGGATATGTGTATATATATATATATATAGATAATAATATTTAGATATAGTAGCAATAATATGAACAAAAATAATAACATGAACATAAATAGATTTTTCATGAACAAGAACAATACATGAACATAATGTAGCTTCCATAACTTGTAGTCTTTGGAAACTCACACTATGGTCATGTAAATTTACATGACATGAAGAAGAAGAAATAGTATGAAGTGGTTACCTAAAGAAGACTTTGGCTGTAGTATGTGGTTATGGGTTTTTGTTATAGGTAGAAGTTGTTGTGGAATTATTTAGAGAGAGTTTTGGATGGTATTTGAGAGAGTTTTGAGAGAGTTTTGGTAAGAATTTGTGGGTAGTGAATGTGTGAAAGAAGTGAAAGAGGAGGGGGGTATTTATAGGAAAATGTGGAGGGATTTTTGTGTGATTAAAATAAAAAATTGAAACAAAATTGAGGGTGATAGAGAGAGGGGGGCATCGGCCATCTTGATGGGGAGGGAGAGTGATTTATTTTTTTGACTTTTTGGGAAATAAAAGATGTAATATGTAAGGTAGATGTGAAATAAAGTTATGGGAAAGGTAAAAAGTAAGGATTATAGGTTATGGAGTGTGTAAGAATAGCTGTAAGAAAAAGTAGAGATAAAAGAATAGTATAGAATAGTAATGAATAGTGTAATATAAGATAGATATAACTAATAAAGTACCGGTAGTAAAAAAATACGCGTATAAATGCGATACCTGTTATTTTTACTTACCGAAAAATTACGAAATTGATATTTTTGGAAAACTTATATTTTTACGAGTCCAACGGTGTATTCAGAATATTTTTACTATTCCGAGCTCCTTGGCGCATTTTTCGAGAACTGTGCCCGATCGGGTTCAAAGGACACTTGAAATTCGCAAAACTGATATTTTTATATATCCTATAACTATTACGAACTATTCTAGCTAATTATCCTAACTTCGTTTTCCAGGGCCAAAGAAAACGGCAATGCCGGACTTAATCGGTTATCGTAAACTAGGGTTTTGTTGACCTTTAGGGTTTCGTTTGACTTCCAGTTTAGGGTTTTATGCTAAATTGATTCAAAAAATTTGGGGGTTTACAAATATTGTTTTGACTTGATGAGGACAAGTTTAAGGCTAGAGACTAGTTTTAAAATAACATGGAATAAATAAATAAATTGCATTACTTGGAAGTAAATAACAATAAGCTTATATGCTCTAAAGATTATATATAAGTACATAATTATATCTAGTTACATATACATATGAGGTTAACATAAAATCAATAATAATATGAGCAAAAGTAAAATAACAACATAGAAATACATGAATATACTTTCATGAACAAGAACAATACATGAACATAGTGTAGCTTCCATAACATTAAGTTTAGGAGACTCACACCATAGTTATGTAAAGTTACATGACATGGTAAGAGAAATCTAAAGAAAATTCTTATCTAAAGTGTTTGTAGAAGAAGAGGAAGAAGGTTTTCTGGAGAGAATTTTAGAGAGTTTTGGGATAGTAGTTGAGAGGGCAATTGAGAGAGTTTTGGGAGTGAAATTTATGAGTAGAAGATGTGTGAATGAAGTAAAAGAGGAGGGGGGTATTTATAGGAAAATGGGGAGTGATTTTTGAGTGATTTAATTAAAGAAAAATTGAAAATAAATAGAGGAATAGGGAAAGGGATGTGCACTGGCCAAGGGGAGAGAAGAGAGAGTGAGATGTAATATTTTGGATTTTGTGTATTAAAAGTAATAATATATAAGATCGATATGATATAAAGTTATGGGAAATGTAAAAATTAAAGATAAGAAGTTATGGTGTTGTAAGAGTAGGTGTTAGAAAAAATAGAGATAAATAAATAGTGTAGAATAGTAATGAATAGTGTAATATAAAGTAAATGTGACTAGTAAAATACCGATAGTAAAAAAATATTCGTATGAATGCGATATCTGTTATTTTTAGTTATCAAAAAATTACGAAACTGATATTTTTGAAGTCCTTATATTAAATCAGTCCTAATGGTGTTATTGAAATATTTTTATTATTTTGAGCTTCAGGATACGCCTTTGGAGAACTGATCTCGTTTGAGTCCAAAGGAGACTAGAAATTCGTGAATATGATATTTTTATGTTTCCTCTAGTTATTACGAACTATTATCACTAATTATTTCAACTTCGTTTTCTAGGGCTAAAGAATATGGGAATGCCGGATCTAAATTCTAGGGTTTGTACTAGATTTTTGTTGACCTTTAGAGTTCCGTTTGACTTTTAATTCTAAGATCAAACTTAAAATTAACCAAAAATTTGAGGGGTTTACAGAACCGAGGCACGATTTTTGTAAACTAATCTTATTTGGATCCGAAAGACATTAGAAATTGGTGAATCTGATATTTTCAAGTTTCCTTATATTATTACGAGCTATTATGGATCATTAAATCAATTTTGTTGTCTAGAGTTAAAGAGTACGGGATTTTCCGATTTAAATTCTAGGGTTTGATATAGGTTTTGTTGACTTTAGGGTTTTCGGTTGACTGCCACTTCTAGGGTTTGAGCTTAAACTCGGTATAAAAATCTGAGGGTTTACAATAAACATAATCTTTTCGCTTGTTCATCCACACATTGTCATTAACAATCGGGTATCTGATTCTTCCCTCTCTTTTGCGAATTATTTTCTTCCTCTAGATCAATCATGCATGAACAAATCAATAGGATGAGCGGATTTCGGGTTGTTTTGTTACAAGTAATTCATGCATGCATGTTGTATCTTGATGTTTACAATGGTAGTGTAGTACACATATTGTTTCATGACTTACAACACACTTACCATGGATGATCACACAAGAAGTGAAAATCACACTAGGGTTCATGAAGTTTTTCGACTAGCATAGAAATTAGGGCTTTTGTGTTTTTAGTGTAATTTGATCACTTTAAAACATATTGCACTTGTTTTTTTTTAAGGAATTTCTTATGAAGAACCTAGAGTTTGTATGAAATGAAAATGGGGGTTTTCATGCTTTTCATGGTAAAGTAAAGAATTTGCCAAAGATTTGTACCATATTTGTGTTCTGATTATTGTTATGATCTTTAACACGAGCTCTATCACAAGTAATTATTCTCGTGATCATGTTGAGGTCAAATTCTTCTCTCTTTAGTTCTACACTATCCAATACACGAGTCTTGTGTATAGGTACTGTACCCACAAAATAACTCCACTTCACTCATACCCTGTTGTTGTGCTTGATTATGCTATTGTACGCATCAATAGTGATTGATGGATATCCCTGAACTTATCCTTATGCGTGAAGCTATCACTGCTCCATGGTGTTAATTTGTATCTTATATTTTCCTTTGTAGTTATGGCAAGGACAAAGCAATCCACTAAGAAAAATCCACCACCCTAACGTGCTTCATCATTTGTAGTGCCAACTAAGAAAAAGAAGGTAACTTAACCTAAATCATTAAGAAAATCCAGTCCATTACCTTCTAATCTCTTTGGGCCAAAACTAGAATGCAAAGACTAGAGATGAACCTTTTGGAGTGCACAAGTATGTGGATTGGGAAGTGGTAGCTAAGTATAGGATAGAGAATGATATTTGAAAATTGATCTCCATTTGGCCTTAGGAGAATCTCTTTGCCATTGATACCCCATCCTATAGAGACATTACTTTAGAGGTATTATCCACTATAGAGTACACTGTGCCTCTTACTAATTTTTGCTAGTATATGGGATTATAGACACAAGAAGAGACAAGAACAACTGATTTTAGGTCCTTACTAGTGGGGTTACCTAGGTATGTTGTACTAGAAAAATATGGGTAGAAGTTATGTGGTAAACCAATGAGGTAATTCCCCTCGAAGTCAAAAGCTTCTATGGAAAATGACCATCTGAAGGTGATCCACCACATTCTTTCTCACACTATTGGAACATGCAAGAGCAATAATGGAGTGGTAAATAACTTTGAACTGGTGCACATCTATAGTATTGCGAACAAGTATAAAATCAAGGTAGGCATTAAGTTGGCTCCGTTTATCATTTGCCATGCCATCGATACTAGGACTAAGGGTATTTTCAATGGAGGCTACATTACTAGGCTATTGCAAGGAATGAATATTTTCGAAGAGCTTGCTTGGGAATAAATTCTATGCCCATCAAGAAAGTTTTGGATGGTCCTTTCATCTAGCTAAGCCTACTAGCCATATAAGGGCCCCCACTTCACATACATCCTCCTTTGATCAAGAGCGCAAGTTTTTCAGGAAAGAATTTAAAGAGGAGAAGAGGAACAATAAGGAAGAAAGGGAGAAAAATAGAGTAGACAAGAAAAAGAATAAGAAATTTAGGTTAGTAGTCTAGGGTTTCCTCCAAACCATTATTGGGTGTTTTTCTCCACCTCTATCAAAGCTGCTGACCTATGAGTCCTCACTTGAGAGGACTACTTCTGAGGAAATCAAGTAGCCATCTATAATCAGACAAAAGGGAAAGGCTTTCGTCATTGCTAAGCCTTTAAGCTCAAATAATGAGGTGGTTGAATTGGGAGGCGAAGAGGAGCACGAAGGAGAGGAAGAGGAAGAGGAAGATTCTGGAGAGGAGGATGATGAGGAAGCGACAACTGATGATAAAGAGGAGGAGGATGACGAAGATAACGCTTCTAATGAGGAGGATGAGGATAAATGATCATGTCTCCATATGATTTGAAGGCTGCTGTTTTGATATCTTTTTTTGTTCTTTTTTAGACTAGTGGGAAGACTCTTTTTCTAAGGTGTTCTAATGCTTATGGTGGATGTTGGACTAGTTTAGCTTCTTTTTCTTTTTAGGTCTTGCCGCTTTAGAACTCTTTTTAGGGTTCAAAAAGTCTTGTGCGCGGGGTTTGCAAACCCCTAGATTTTTCGATATATATAAGTAAACCCTAATAATCCGAAATCAAACTAGAACCTTAAAGTTAACCTAGTTCTATGTTTAGTCTAGTGAATTTAGATCCAGTAATCCTGTGCGCCAAATCGAAAAACAATAAAAATAAGACAATTTCAAATTATAGTTTAAAACCATATAAGAAAGCTTTAAAAGATCATATTTGTAAAAATTTATTTCGTTTCGGACACGAATAGGATCAGTTTCAAAATTAGGATCCTAACAAGTAAAATAGTGAAAATATTCTGATAGCACCATTAAACTCGTAAAAATATAAGGCATTCAAAAATATCAATTTTAGAATTTTTTTGTATCTAAAAAAATTTTAGATGTAGCTGGTTTACACGTATTTTCTTTACTATCGGTATTTTAATTGTCTAGTCTACTATTCATAATACTTTTTCTACTATTTATCTATCTCTACTTTTCTATTATCTATTCTTACAATTTATATACCTATTTCTTATAATTTTCTTTTCCCATAAAAATTCTACACCACATATTACTAAACTTCTCTTATATTTTTCTTCTAAAATTAATTTTTAATCACTTCTCTCTCTCTTCCCCATGATGCCATCCACCCCTCTCTCTCTTCACCTTCAATTTATTTTCTTTTTCAATTATTTAATTACCTCTAATTTTCACTCCAAAAATCTATAAATACTCCCTCTTTCCTTTATTCTTTCACACATCTCATTTTCTTACCAAAGCTCTACCAAATTGTCTCCACAAACTCTCTCTAAAAATTTTCCCTTCAACAATTTCTTCCCCAACTATCTCTTCTTCTTATCTCATTAATATCTCTATAAACCACCAACAAAAATTTCTTCTTCATCCATCACCACTTAAACTTTAGGTAAACATTCCTAATAATTCCTTTTTATGTCATGTAACATTACATGACTATAGTGTATGTTTTCTAAGACCATCGTGTCAAGGAAGCAATAATATGTTCATGTTTTGTTCTTATTCATGCCTAAACTTTCTCTATGTTGTTATTGTTATTATGTTGTTTATTAATGCTTCTAATCTAACCTTATGTATATATTATTATGTATATGTATATGTATATCTATATATTTCTTAGAGCCTAAATGCTCACTAACTCCACACTAACATGCTCTTATTATGATTTTTTTCTTTTTCTTCTTTTTCTTTTGGGACTAGTCTATTCTTAGTCGTAGGAAGCCTTGATGAAGTTAATACTCCCAATATTTGACTTTATTATTATGACTATTGTGTTTCTTATGTCTCTTATATTATGTGATATTTTTATCTTTTCATAACGATATATTCATATGCATTTATAACCATATAGATATTGTTTCAACAAAAATAAAGAGGAGTTTTCCTTAACAAAGAAAAATAAGACTAAACTTTCTTTAAAATAAATTTTGTCACTTAGCAAATATTTTTCCCTCAAGACTTGGAAAATTGTTCTTAATAAATTCTTTTCAAAAACTTTGACAAGCTCCTCATGAAACATTAAGGAATCAACAAAAAGGTTTTCTTCAAAGATTTAACTAAGTAGATACACACTCTCTTTTCAAAATAATAACATGAAAATTTTGGTTTACAACTTTAACGTTGATAATTCTTTATTATGAAAATTCTTCATAAGAACTTACTTATAGGTTTTTTTACCCACTCATGATAAAAACTAAGCACTAGACAAGTTTTCAAGATAAAATAGAAATTAACTCTCTAGTATATAAATTCACTTAGAGAAATAAAAATTTTCCAACAAAAGAAAGTAAGATTCTAAGTGTTAAACTCATTTTTAAGAGATAGGAGAACATAGAGATGATAAACTCAAACCATTAGATATTATCAACAACTTAAGAAAAATTTTGAAAATCTTTCTTTTAGAAAAATATTGGTAGGAAACTTAAAAGACAAAATTTTAAGATTGAAATTATCTTTAAAGAGTTAGTGAATAGAATATAAAAGGAAAATGCTTATTTATAATGACTCAAGGAATTATAGTTTCCTTTCAAACCATTCAGGGAGAAAATTTCAAAGTCCAATTTTTCAAACCTATAAAAGAAGTTGTTTTATGAAAAATAATTGTTGAGACAACACCAATGAATTCATGCATGAAATATGAGTCTATCTATATATCAAAAGGATTTTTAAATCAAATAGGTATTTATATATTTGTTCAAGGATTTTAGAGAGGGAAAAGTTTGAAAAATTATGTTATAAGGGTTGTAATTTTGTAACAGTTCTATACCTCACCGTTTCAGGACCCAAATGGCTATTTATGATAAAAAAAAACCTTATAAATAGATAGATCTTTGCGAGTAGGTAGAAAATGGCATATTATGCAAAATTTCGAGTTAAAATGAGCAAGTTATGACCATTTTAAGTTGTAATTTCCTTACAACTGAATTTTGATGAATTTAATAAGATAGAGTTAGAAAATTGAAGTAGAACTTAGATGAAATACTCATTTGGGTATTTCCTTTATGTCGGTGACGAGGACTAAGATCTTCTCTTCCCCGAGGATTACTTCGACTGATAGAAGATTGCCATGACCGAGTAAGTTTTCCTTTACGTTTTATGTTTTTGCAATGTGCTTGTAGAATAGAGCACTAAATATTAGGGAAAGATAAAAATTGATATACATGTGGGTTATTATGGATACTATCTATGTGATTTGTTATGTGTGATCAATAAATGATCAGCATATCGAAGCTTGACTGGTTGATTAATATAAATTGCCCTATGTATATTGTTGTGTGTGCAAATATTGATTGATCGCCTTAAATGGATTAATGTCGAATTGGAAATTTCTTATAACTAAATTGCTCATGCATATCACTTAGAATATCATCTTCGCATTTTGCTACTACTCCTTAGCTTAGGACCAGAAATGTAAGCTGTCTAACTACATCTTGAGGAATTATGACATTCGGAGAATACAACCTCATAGTGTAACCGAGCCGAATTGATCGCTTTAGATAAGGAAAGCCCAAAGACTAGTAGTACGATTCATTAGAACCCTAAGATGTGCTCAAATTTCAAGGAGGTTGTTGGTGACCCATTCAAAGCATTCCCTAACCTATAATAGAAGGGTAAATCTATTCTACATAAGAAATCGGATAGTCATTTGTATTGTTTGATCATATTATTGTTTACATTTCATATGTTGGTTTAATGGACTTGTTTGAATATTTGTTATGAGTACTTTTACGTAAGGATTTCTCACTAAGCTAGTTATGCTTACTCCCCAATAGATTTCTGATATTGCAGGACCCTTCTTTTGTATCCGAGACCACCTTGACTGTTTGGGTAGAACCTATGCTTTTGGGAAACTTTTGAGGAAATTCTATTTAAAGTCTTAGACTAGATTTCCTTTAAAATCTTCTAGTTTTAGCTATTTGTCTTAGTCAGACTATGATATAATGGAGACTTTTCAAAGGTATACCCGTAGAAGTTGTAAAACTTTATATTTTGATGAATTATATTAAGTACTATTTTATATGTTCCGCTACCATTGTCTTAAAATGCATAACTCCACGGTCTCCTTTTATTGTGAACATACGCCTTGTACCAATATGAAAGCTTCTGAGTGACTAAGGCAGTCATTCTCAAGTTTTAATATTGTGTATGACAAGCTATCATGTTTAAGGTACTCGTTAGGGCATGACAGTGATTTTTTGAGGACAATCTCCTTAAAAAATTATGGATTAATTGAATAATAAGGAGTTAAGTTGATATAGATGGGCTTTGGTCTCTCAAAAGAGCGAAGTTTGACCTCGCTATTAACTATACCAACCTCTTATTTACCTTAAAAAATGATGAAATGAGCTGAAACAAAATAGGCAAAAACCTGTCCAGAGAAAAAAAGAAAAGATGGAGGCCAAAACCTCCCTCTCTAAAGGCCTTAAAAAAAAATTTTTTTGAGAGATTTAGATAGTAGAAGAAAATCCAAGGAAAAGATGGATGCAGATTACTTTCACTCTAGATTATTATGCTTAGAGAAGTGGTTGAAGAGTTTATATACTCGTTAGTGGGTGGTAAAGTGTACCTAGGTCTCATTTGCTATTGCTTGACTTTATTTTTATTTTGTGACTTTGGAATCTGCTGCTAAATGGTAAGGATAAAGTTTGACTTACCTAGATTATCCTTAGAATCTTGATTCTAGTATGCTAATTACATTTACATGATGGGTTTGAGTAGTAGGTAAAAAGTGAGTCGTTATGATATAAAGCAATTAATGAATGTTGTGTGAGCTTCAAACTTGTGGAATTTTTTAGAATATTTAATAATAGATTTTCATTATCCTTAGTTGTTTGCTTAAGGACATGCAAATGGTTAAGTATGGGAAAGTTTGATAAGTGTCGTAAGACCCTTTATAATCATGCCTTATTGATCATGTTTTTATATCATATTTTATTGATTTACTAAAGAAAAGGATACTTATTGAATGAATTGTTCATTTTAGGGCTAAATGAGGAATAATTAAGCTTTTCAAAGGATTGATAATGAAATGGGCAAAGATTTGATAGAATTTTGAAGTTGTCATTGCAATAGCAAAAGTACACTAGAGTATACATGACTAGTATATAATCATCGAAGCAAAATGCAAGAAAAAGAAATTAGTTCCAGGAGTACACAACCCATGTACACGAGTCATGTACGTTTGGGTAATATACGATTTATGAAGCGAAGAATTCTCGTGGTTGTTCTAGTGTACATGACCCATATACAAGAGTCGTGTAGGGGTCATTTACGTTGAAAATATATAAATAGCACTTTGTTTTCATTATTTAGTGAATCCAATCATCTGTATTCCATTATAAAAAACCCTAAAAGACATTTTGAAGAGCTTTTAAAAAGGAAATTTGTGGCTCAACATCGAGATTCATAAAGAGCATTACTAAAAGGGTTTTATCATAATGATCTCTCCCTTCTCTTCCTTTATTATTACTATTATTAAATTTTTCATGGAAGAGTAGTTTTGCTATGTCCTGAGTTTTGAGAAACCCTAGCCTTATGTACAGATTTGCTTTTTGATTTAATAAAGTTTTAGTCTTGAATTTGCTTCATAATTTATTTTGTTGTTTGTGATGGCTTTAGGCCCAAATCATTATAAACCTAATTTCTATTAATTAGTAAGAAGATTTCAGTTAATGAAATAGATCTCTCATGAGTAAAGAAGTGTGTAATTCACCTAGAAATTGGCCTTTTCTAACTTTCTATCACTAAATTAGTTTTTTTCTATAATTAATTTTCATAGCTTTATGCGATTTTAAATTGACATTAGTGAAGGAAGAAATTCTCACTTCTTCAATATGGACTAGAAATTAATTAACTTGAAGAGAGTAATTAATTGAGTTATAACTCGGTAGTTCAACACTAAAGAAATATTCAATTGAATTTACATATTAAAGATAAAAAAGGTTAGGGTAGATCAAAGCTGGGGACATAGTTTGTGAATTGGTTAATCTCAAGAAAAGTAAACACATCATTAATTTATCACTCTTGGAATTAATTTTAGTTAGAATTAGCAGTATAATTAACACACAATTTATGATAGATTCGACTAGATAATAGTAAAAGGGTTAGTGATAGTAGTTGCATATAGATCTATAGGATAATATCTGTGTTAATTTCTATACTACACGATAGGTGCGCCGCCTTGCATGGATCTAAGATTAATAGGATTATAAATTTTTAGGTTGGTGATCACACACATCACCCATCCATAAGGTTTTCCAAAAGTAGCTTAAAAACTTCACATCTCTGTCAGAAATAATAGATTCTGCAATGACATGAAGTTTAACCACTTCCTGCAAAAAAAAAAAAAAAAAATAGTAATATATACCACATCATCGATTTTATGTCATGGAATGAAGTGCGCCATCTTGCTAAATCAATCGACAACTACCATAACAGAATCATGTCCTCTTTGTGCCTTAGGAAGTCCCGAGACAAAGTCCATATTGAAATCAATCCATGGTTTGGTAGGGATGGGCAATGGCATATATAAGCCTTGCCATTTGCTTCGACTTTTGACCCTCTTGCAAGTAGAACACCCCTCAATCACTCTATACACATCCTTAGCCATACTAAGCCAATAAAAATGTTTCTTCAATGCATTATGAGTACGATAATTCCCAAAATGTTTGGAAAGTCCACCACCATAGGCTTCTCTAACAAGCATCTCATGCATTGATCCATGTAGAATGCATAATTTTCCCTAGAAAAACAAATATCCATCAACTAGATGATAGCCATCCATTGACCTTCCCTTTCCACAAGCTACTATAATGGGTGAAAATGCTCCATTCCCAAAATATAGTGCCACAATTTAGTCAAACCCTAACAATTAGATGAAATCTACAATCTAAACTAGGCAAGTGAACCTATCTAATTCAGCATAGATTTAGGGTGTCATCCTTAGGGATCTTGAAAACACGTACCAGTATTACCATTTTTCTACTATTTAGCCTACTTCTTTCAGTGATATCTATGACTTTACTACAATTCAACTAATCTAGCAGACCCTAACATCAATTAAGTATGCTTTCAAAAGATGAATTCAATCACAAAACATACCCCTCAACATGATTGTCACGCCCCAGAGGGTACCTTAAACGTGACAATCCGCCGCATATAATATTAAAGCTAATGAATGACAACCTTAATCATGCAGGAGCTTCGATATCACATGCAAGGCGTGCTTCCAAGATAGTAGGAGACTCACAGGGGTATTACATTAAAGTAGATAATAAAAGCAAGCAAAAACTTATATAAATAAACATGAAGTCTTCATTTAAATAACAATTTCTTACATCATCTTAGAGGCATTCCCCTGTCTTAAAATGGTCCATTAACAAAGTAAACATAACTATAACATAAGCCCACTATAGAGATTTTCTTAGAAGTCTATGTTCAAAACTAAATACATATAACTTCTCCCAAAAACTCCTAGTGGCTTTGGCTCATACCTAGCATATGGGGCTCCTCGGTGCCAACCAAAGATAATCATATTGTAACAAAAAGCTATAGGGGTGTAAGCAAATCTAGCTTAGTGAGACAATTCCCATCTACAAGACATTTCCATAAATCAAACAAGTATTTAAATAATCATATGAAAATGAAACAAACACATGAGCAAAAAAAATACACAAGATTAACCGGAAATCATGTGTAGCATGGATTTTACGCCCTGTATGTCGGGGGTTGGGAGGTTACAGACCCATAGGACCATCAATACATGCAGATTTGCTGCTCCTGCTTGCCCTGTAGACTTTCTGGCTCCTACTGGCCCATGTAGACTTTCGGCTCCTACTAGCTACCACTACTACTTCCTCGTTTCCCCACACAAAGAATAGTAGTGAAACAAATGTGACTACAAATATGATATGCATGAATTATCTTCAATATAAGTTTAACCAGATAATGATGTTTAAGTTAAAGGCGATCAAAAACATATTCATCATATCAATGCAAGAATCACAATTTAATTATCAATTCCCTTTTCGATATTCTTAACTTAGATTCAATCAATCATAAATTCAAATCATAGAAAATTTTATCTTTTCCTTCTTTTCTAGTGTTACTACCTACAAGCATAAACAAGGAAATATAACTTAGTAAAGGATTAACTAACTCTATGTCGGTAGCTTCCTAATCGAAGTAGTCTTCCAGGAAAGTGATCTCGGTTCCCCCTTCACCTAGACAAGATGAAATACCCATAATGAGTTTTTCATAGAATTTCTATTCTTGAAAACTCCAATTTTATCTTAAAATCGCGGTAAAATCGGATTGGAGGAAATTCCAATTTAAATTGGCCATAACTTGCTCATTTTAACTCTGAATTTCGCATATTATATACCGATTTCTACCTATTAGAAAAGATCTATCTATTTCTAAAACTATTTTCATCAAAATAAGTCATTTGGGTTCCAAAAAATTGGTGGCCATATTCACCTCGAATTTTTACAATCTTGAATTCCTTCTTTTAACAAAATCTCATTTTGAAGATAGATATTATAATTGCTTGTAAAAACCTTTGAAATGCATATACATATATTTATTGACTCATATTAAATGTATGAAGTGAATGAAGTTGTCTCAAACCATGAATTTTTGTAAAAGTATAGTATTCTAAAGAAAAGTGGAACTTTTGAAAATTCTTCTTATTTTTGTTAGAGAATACAGTTATGAGAAAATTCCGTTCCTCTAATTTTTAAAGAATGGTTTTATTCCTTTGTTTCTAATACTAACAATTATACTTCATAGATATAATTTCCTAGTTTCTTAAAATTATTTTATTTTCATGAAAGGAATTCTTGTACTTGATGAAATGTGAAGTTTTAGCAAAACTTTTGTTTACTCCAAAAAGTTCTTTCTATGTCATAAAAATTCCTATGACTCCTCTAAGTTTGTTAAGTTGACTTCTTAGTTTTAGAAAAGTTACTTCCTACTTTTATTTCTAGAAAAGAATCTTATTTTAAGAAAGCTTTTCCTCATTTATTTTGTTGAGACAAATCATTAGTTCATGCATAAATATGAATCATAGAGTTATGAAAGTATAAAGAATCATAATAACTTAAAAGAATAAGCTAGTAAGGAAATAATCAAGTATTCGAATCTTAGCTTCATCAAGGTATCCCGGGACTAAGATAGACTAGTCCCATAAAGAAAAAGAAAATGTTTTGACTTGATGAGGATAATCTAAAACTAGAAAGACTAGTCTTAAAAACAACATGAAAGTAAATAAATTGCAAGGAAAGTAAATAAATTGCAAAAAATGAGCTATATGCTCTAAAATATATATATATATATATACTACTATAGATATATTTAGTAACATATATATAAAACCAACATAAAGAAATTAGATCATGAACAAAAACAAAGTATGAATTGTTGCTTTCTTAACCTTCATGGTTTAGAAAACACACACTAAGCTCATACTAAGTAGATGAACATAAAGAAGACTTGAAGAATTTTTACCTAAGAGAACTAAACTTGAGAGAGCTTTGGGAGGGAATTCTTGTAGAGAATTTTAGAGAGAACTTTGTGTATGAAAGGTGTGAAAGAAGTGGAAGGAAGAGGGGTATTTATAGGAAAATGTGGGAGGTTAATTGTTAATTAAATAAATGAAAATAAAACAAATTAGAGAGGATAAGAGGGGGGTCGGCACAAATCTTGAGTGTGTGAGGAGTGAATTTTTTTTTTTTTTGTATTTTTGTTAATGAAAAGTAAAATATGAAAGATGTGAAGTTTTATTGGAAATGAAAATTTGTAAGAAATAGAGGTATGGTTATAGGAGTAGGTTGCAAGAAAAAGTAAGATAGATGAATAGTGTAATGTAAAGCAAACATGATAATTTAAGTACCGATAGTAAAAAAATACGCGTATAATTGCGATATCTAATATTTTTAGTTACTATTATGAAATTGATATTTTTGAAAATCTTATATTTTTACGAGTCTAACAGTATATTTGGAATATTTTTACCAATCCGAGCTCCGGGACATGCTTTTTGAGAACTATGTTCGGTTGTGCTCAAAATGAAATGCGGTTTGACTAATATGATATTTTTAAGCTTTCTCAGGTTATTATGAACTATTATATATACTAAACTCTTACTAACTTTCCTAGGATTGCTTAAACGGGAATGCTGGACTTGAACGGTTGATTTTGGGATTCCGGTTAACTTTCTAATTAGGTTTTAAGCTTAAATTAATCTCAAAACTTTTGGGGTTTACAACCTACCCCCCTTAAAGAAAGTTTTGCCCTCAAAACTTAAAATTCATACTTGATTCCTTAAACAACTTTGGATACTTCTGGCGTATGTCGCTTTCGACCTCCCAGGTTGCTTCTTCATGTAAGTGATTTCTCCACAGAATCTTCACATACTTGATCTCTTTGTTCCTAAGCTTTTGCACCTTATGATCTAAGATCTAAATCTGGTGCTCCTCGTATGTGAGATTTTCTTTTAACTGGACTGGTTCCAGCTCTATGAGTCTTCTAGGATCTGGCACATGCTTTCATAAAATCGATACGTGAAATACATTATGAATCCCTAATAGGTTAGGAGGTAGGGCCAAACGATAGGCAAGATCTCCTACTCTTTCGAGCACTTCAAAAGGTCCAATATATCGTGGGCTCAACTTTCTGCTAGTGATGTGCCCTAGGCCATATGGATTCTTTATCATTTGTATGTTTGTTATCAAGTCATTTTAATTATCAAAGTTATTTTTGGCCTATTTACTTTGGTAATGTTATTCCTTGAATATTTAGTTATATCTTATGTCGTTAAAGTATGTGACTTTAATAGTAGAACCATAAGCTGAATTATAACTTTATTCTAAATTATCCCTAGTCACTCATTATGTGGAATGATAATGAATTAAGACTAGTAGATTGCTGTATGATGATCAAGTTTTACTGATCATGGATATGGGATATCAATTCAGCACATAGATACAAACAGGAGTGTATTGTATTGGATTGACCAACTATAAGAATATTGTATGGATCAATGCAATAAGTATTCTTATTTACAATGTTGTTTTAGTCCTTTGACCTAATGGCACCATGGATTCCTATATAGCAGTTTCCATGTTTTGATTCATCTCTTCATCATCTTTAATCGGATGATTGTAAGAATAAACTTGGGCATGCAATATGCTATATAGAGGAATGTGAGTGTTAGTAAAGGGATTTGTTCATCTCATTAATTTGAGAGAGATATCTATCAGGCCTCTTGATGAGTAAGACTGAGAAATGCATGGCCATGCTCGAATGAATTGATAAAGTTATCAATATCATTTGTTAAGTCATTCAAACTCTAGCAAGAAATAATTAATTAGACAATATAAGAGTGTTTTGATCCACACCTTATGTTTGATTATAAGATATCGTGTAACAAAAGGATTGAATAACTAACTATTAGTAGGTAAAGTCGGATCATCAATCTTCACTAAAATTGGGTAGACATAATGTCTTGCTAGAGACCAATTATGTCTTGTAGTCCTAAAAGAATGTTTAAGAGCTACTACCAATTTAATGTGAACCTACAGGGTCACACACAAAGAATGAATAAAATGGATCTTCGATAATCGTATTGGGAATTGATTAATTATTTATTTGTCGATTTTAATTAGATTAAAATTAACAAATAAATAAATTCGGATAATAAGGATATATATGTCTTTCTACATAAACCCTAATTCGTTTAGGGTAATTTAAAGAGACATAACCCTTATATATATCAATATATATATATTCTCCACTAGGTTATTTTTGTCATTCATCTGACGCTGGCCATCATTTTAGAAAGAAATTTCGTAACCTAAAAGGAGATTGTGAGGGATTCCCAAAGGTCGAAACTTTTCGACGTGCTAGCACACACGAAGATCCAACTCATTCGTGTGGATACCGATAGAGGGAGTTGGTGTAATCTGCATCTCCTTTGATCCCATCATCAAGACAAAAAGGTATAACACGATTCCCTTTCTTTCTGATTTAATTGGAGTGCTTGGATCCGATTAGGAATTAAAAAAAAAATGATTTTCTGCTGCACGATTCAGATTTGGATCGAAAATTCCCAACACTTTCCTTATGCTCGAACTTTGTGAATACTCTTGATGGGGTTCATCTTCAAATACACATAGTCTCCAACCTCAAACTCGAGTACTCGTCTTTTTATATCTACCCAACTTTTTTGTCGATCTTAGGCTTCCTTCATCTTGTGTCGGATGACTCTCACCTTATCAGCCGCATCCTGTACCAAGTCGGGTCCAATACTCAACTTCTCTAGATCGTCCCAAAATAAAGGTAATTGACACCGTCTTCCATACAACGCTTCATAAGGTAGCATCTGGATTGTGGAGTGATAGCTGTTGTTGTAGGCAAACTCTACCAATGGTAGGTGTGCGTCCCAACTACCCTTGAACTCTATCACACAAGCTCGCAACATATCTTCCAAAGTTTGTATCGTCCTCTCCGACTGACCATCTGTTTGGGGGTGATAAGCAGTACTGAAGTGTAGCTTGGTTCCCATGCATTTTTGCAAGCTTGTCCAAAATTTAGACATAAACCTTAGATCTCGATCGGAACTATTCCAGCGGGCACTCCATGCAGGTGTACTATTTCTCTTATGTATATTATTGCCAACTTATCCATGGAGTATGTCATATTGATCGGAAGGAAGTGTGCTGTCTTTGTCAATTGGTCCACTATGACCTAAATAGCATCATATCCTGCAGGTGTCCTTGGTAATCCACACACAAAATCCATTGTGATTTGATCCCACTTCCATTCGGGTATTGGCAGGGGTTTCAAAAGTCCTCTAGGTTTTTGGTGTTCCACCTTCACTTGTTGGCATGTGGGACATTTCATCACAAAATCGGCTACGTCTCTCTTCATACCATTGCACCAATAGTGGCTCTTCAGGTCGTGATACATTTTAGTTCCTCCTGGATGCATGGTATATCCTGAATGGTGTGCTTCATTCATGATTTGCTTCCTCATATCCTCATCATCTAGAACACATAATCTTCCTTTCATTCTCACCACTTTATCTTCATCTATCGTAAAATCGGTGTATTTTCCTTCTTGTACCTCTCCCTTAATCTTCTGAATCGCCTCGTCATATCGTTGGGCTTTTCTGATTCTTTCCACAAAGGTGGGTTCCATGACTAGGCTAGCGATTTCTGCTTCCACATTTTGCCCTATGAACTCAATACTCATCTTTTCAAATTCCTTAATTAGCTCCTTCTTGTCTGTAAGCAAAGTAGCTACTTCCCCATAACTCTTCCTACTCAGGGCATCTGCGACTGCGTTTACTTGTCTAAGGCAGTACTTTATTCCAAGATCATAATCTTTGATGAGTTCCAACAATCTTCGTTGCCGCATATTCAGCTCTTTTTGCGCGAATAGATACTTGAGACTCTTATGGTCGGTGTAGATCTCACACCTTTGCCCATATAGGTAATGTCTCCATAACATAAGTGCAAACACAACGGCAGCTAACTCCAGATCATGGGTGGGGTAATTCTGTTCAGGAGCCTAAGTTGTCGCGAGGCATATGCAATCACCTTTCCATCTTGCATTAACACACATCCAAGGCCATTTCTAAAAGCAACACTATGTACTGTGTAAGGTTTCTCGGGGTCTGGTAGAAACAAAATTAGGGCAGAGACAAGCCTTTTCTTTAATTCCTGGAAACTTTGTTCTCTCTTATCTGTCCAAATGAACTTCTCATCCTTCTGAGTAAACTGCATTAGGGGTTTGGCTATGGTAGAAAAATTCTTCACAAATTTCTATAATATTAGCCAATATCCAAAACTTCTCACTTCAGTAACAGTCTTAGGTTGTTTCCAATCCATCACTGCCTTGATCTTCTCAGGGTCCACTGATATTCCCTCTCCAGATATGACATGTCTTAAGAAAGATATCCTATCCAACCAAAAATCATACTTAGACAGCTTGGCGTACAACTTATGCTCACACAAGGTCTATAATGCCATTCTTAAGTGTTCCTCATGTTGCTCCCGTGTCTTGGAGTAGATCAGAATATCGTCTATAACGACTATTACACACTTATCCAGCAAAGGTTTGTATACTCGATTCATGAGGTCTATGAAAGCTGCTGGTGTGTGGGTTAAACCGAAAGGCATTACCAGAAACTCGTAATCCGTAGCGAGTTCTGAAAGCCGTCTTGGGTATGTCCTCAGGTTTAATCCTCAACTGGTGATATCCTGATCGTAGATCAATTCTTGAAAAGATAGTAGCTCCTTGAAGCTGGTCAAAAAGATTATCTATCCTTGGGAGTGGATACTTATTCTTGATGGTGACTTTATTGAGCTCCCTATAATCGATGCACAAACGCATAGAACCATCCTTCTTTTTCACAAACAACACTGGTGCTCCCCAGGGTGATATACTTGGTCGAATGAAACCTTGGTCTAGCAAGTCTTGCAACTGAGTCTTTAGCTCCTTCAACTCCACTGGTGCCATCCGGTAGGGTACCTTTGATATTGGTTGTATGTTTACCAATAGGTCGATTGATAAGATCATATTTTATACAACTTGTTGATGTTCAAATTAGCTTGAATGGATACTTGTTTTAATTAAAATTCATGTTTCAGGTCTAATTTGGACAAAGAAATCAAAACAAGAAACTTTGGAATGAAAATTGGAAAAATTTAAGGATACGCCGGCTTTTCAAACTTCAAAGCCGCCGGCGTTGAGACGGCTTACAAGATGCACTTACTCAAAGCCGTTGCTTATAGTGCTAGCTTTGCAAGGATTAACTCAACTAAATGTATGTCGTCTCAAAACTGTCGGCGTAGAAGATGAATAGGTCAGTGTACATTGAAGGCCGCAGCTCATAACTCAAACGATGCCAGCGCAAAAGGAGTTACAACCTACGCCGGCTACTAAGCCGCTGGTGTTGAGGCAGTGTAGATCAGAGATCAGAAGTGACAAGTAGACAAAACATGCTTGGAGGAAATTAAAATGATCAGATATGATGGAGTGTCTAAGCCGACATCAAAGCCGCTGGCTTTGGGATGGCTTTCCTTATAAATTGGTCCAACCTTTCATTTCTCATCATATACACCGGCTAGATATATATCTAAGCTGCTGGCGTAGAAGCGCCTATACTTGTAACCGAAGAAGAAAGCTGCCAGTGCACTGCCTGTGTAAAGAAGGAAAAGGTTTTACGCTGTCTGTAAGCCACCGGCGTAGGATCTGTAATTGCCAGCGTACAAGTTGAAACTGAAATTTTCCATTAATGCTTTGCACAAATTTTTTCCTATAAATAAGGGATCTCCCCCCTCTAACAAGCACAAGCAGAAGCAAATAGAAAGTACTTCATTATACAAATAGTCTTAGCATTTTCATAGAGATTTGTGAGAGAATTTGAGCTTTCAAGAATTGTAATTGAAGATTGCGATATTTGAATTGGTGATATCTAATCTCTTTCTTATGCAATTTATTTATCTGAATTATTTGTTCATAATGTTATCAATTACATATTCTTATTTGATTTTTGAATCAACATCCATGAGTAGCTAAACTTTTCTTTGCGGGAAGTGATGAAATCCTAATTTTGCTAAAGTGATTCTTGAACTTATATTATAGGATTGTTAGAATTATGGAATATTTGTATTGAATCCTAATTATCTATTTTATTTCTGATTGAAATTGAATTGATAAGAATTCTGATAATTTGGAAAAAGAATTAAGGTTCATAGGAATTCATGAATTGAGATTAAACAACAATTGTGAAAGCAATTAAGTTTAATAGTAATTTAGAAATTGTTCTTTGCGATTCATGCAATATTTTATTTTAATTTCTCACTAAGGAATTAGAGAAGTTAATTTAGGATATTAGACAATTATAGAATTGGAAGATTTATGGTTGTAAATTAGATTCCATTGATAATTTGTATAGCGAAAGCTAATAGATTATTTTATGGTTTACTAAAACTTGATAGTTTTAGGTTTTAACAATTTCTTACAAATATCCATAATCCTAATTGTTCATATAATATAAATTTAGGATAATTAGTAAAAATTAGGATGGATTTTGTTCCTTCCCACATTCATCTTATATAACTTCTCACAATCTCATTGCATTCATATAGATAGAATTAGTTAGTTAATTGATAAATTTTGATTGCCTAAATATTAGTATAAACTAATATCAATCTAGTAGTTAATTTAGTCCTTGTGGGAACGATACTCAACTCACTTCTATATTACTTGATCAAGACCCAGTACACTTGCTGGTAGTATTTGAAATTATACATATACATTCCAATTAGATCATCGATTTCGAATCGATCTCCCTCTTAGGTGGTAATCCAGGCAATCCGTCAGGAAATACATCTGGAAATTCTTTAACCATGTGTATGGATTCCAACTTAGGTTTCTCCTCTTCATTCTCTTCTTCATCCATGTTACTTAAGCTGATTTCTTCATCATCCATTAACTCAAATGAGCTCAATTTCACCGTAGATTCTCTCTTGAATACTATTTCATACCCATCCTGATCTTTAAACTTCACCTCTTTGTGTCTACAATCCACTAGAGCCTTAATAGATGTTAACCAACTCATTCCTAAGATAACTTCGTATTTGCTCATTTCCAAGATTATTAGGTTATACTTAGCGTTAAATCCTTGTATTTCCATGGGACAATCTTTTAGCATTTCCTTAGTTGTTACTATGCTTCCGGTGGGGGTCTTAACTCGAAAACCGGTAGTGATAGTATCTATGGGTAAACCAGATTGTTTAGCCAGGCTAGCGGTGATAAAGGAATGCGTAGCTCCTGTGTCAAATAAAGCATAAGCGGTTTGGCTAGCTATGCGTTTGTGACCTGCACCTGAATTTTTATACTAATCACGAAACTGGTAAACTTAAGCTATTTGCTGGCATGAAACTTTATACTTCTAGTATTAAGAATTTAATGTAGGGTATTTAATAACTTGCATCAAAGGTAAAGGAGTTTCTGATTCTAACCTGTCACCAGTCGAAAATGTGGGCCATAATCTCCATCCATGGCTGCTAACTCAGCTCCTTCATCGTCCGTCTCTTCACACACCCACTGCCCTTCCAAGTTGTAAATTCTCATCCCATGGATAGCTGCTCCAGAACGGCTCGAGTTGCTTCCTCCACTTCCATTCTTCGCCGATGTAGCTCCTCCTATTGAACCAAACGGTCTAGTTGGGGCATTCTTTCTTTGTGGGCATTCATTGGCGAAATGCCCAGTTTGCTTGCATATAGAGCAAATGGTGGAAGCCTTCTTTGGGCAGTCATTGATCTTATGTCTAGGGTCTCCACAAAAATAGCATTTGTGTTGAAGCAAGGGCACCTCTTTAGATAATGTTCCTCTTTACATTTCCAGCGTCACTTTGACCTTTGATACCTTGTCACCACTAGCACTTCCTTTATAATGCTGTTGAAGGGTTTAAACTTCTTGTTCTGAAAATGGACTATAACTATCTTGAGTCCTCTTTCCGAACACAAATGTTCTCTTTTTCAGGTGCTTTACTTTTCCTCTTATTGGCTCCTTCTATAATGGAGCCCTTTTCAACCAACTCAGGACGGTCCATAGATCAACTCCTTCAGATGCATCCCCAAGTCCTCGTTCCAGGCCACTCAGGAAGACTTGCTTCTTTAGCTCTTCACTGTGCCTAAAGGATTCCGACGCATACTGGAGTAGACGACTAAACTCAATCTCGTATTGTTCTACTGTCCTTCCTTTCTGAGATATGTGAAGGAAATCTCCACTGTATTGTTCCCTCAAACTTCCAGGAAAACAATTCTCCAAAAACTCCCTTCTCAAGGTTGCCCAGGTCACCGGTGGTAGCAATTCTCTACTTTTAGATTCCCACCACACTCTGGCATTGAATCTTAACATATAAGTGCCATAATCCAAGCGAAGATGATGGGGCACTTCATATGTAACAAACGATCTTTCAATCTGTGATAGCTAATCCTCCGCTTCATCTGACTTTCCGAAACTCCCATCAAAGTATCAATTACTTTTGATGAAGTCAGGCAAGGAACTTCGGTAAGGTCGAGGTAGCGGTGGGGCTGGTATAGGAACAGTTTGAGATTCAGCTTCTGGAGGTGCTGGTGCCTCAACTATTGCTTCTGGTGCATTGGCAGTCGGTGGTGGCATGTTCTGTGCATGTTGCATAAAGTTATTAACCAGACCAGCTAGTTGGTTGATCGCCGACCAAACATCACCTTGTTGGTTTTGTGGGGGATTTGATGGTGCTACTTGTTAGCCTACTGGTGGATTTTCTAGCTCAGCTGGGACATTATTAGATACACGATTTACGTCTCTTATCTCTCCTACCTCATTTGTTAATTAATCTTAGTTTTAGACTTTCTTAAATCTTTATAACGGGAAAAAGATCGGAAATATCGAAAATTTGCATAAGAAATACTTAAGGCAATCAAATAAAAAATCATTAAATCAAAACATAAGGTACTTTTCATTAAAACAGAAGAGAGTGATAACCTTTACATAGTCTTGAGAAGGTCAAAACCGTTTCAGCAAAAGATAGTTGTTTAAAAAGGAAATACTTAAAGCAAAAACATTCATTTCAAGCAAGGATATGCCTATCCTAATCCTAGGAAAAAGGCTTTGTTGGACTCGTCGGGGTTGTGCTCATCTCCTTCAATTCTTCCTTCCTCAATCTTCTCTTCCTCATGGTAATGGTGCCGGGTTCATGCTTCGGCTAGAGGAACCTTTTTGTCTTTTGACAAACTGTAGCAGATACTAACTTACGATCATCCTTTTTCCTTTGTACCTCGAGGTGATCTCTACCTGAGATGGCCGTACTTCATTGTTCATAGAAATCCTTTCTCCTTGGGTGGTGTCGTTTGTTGCCTCGATCCTTCTTGGTTTCCTCCTTCAAGGGCTACTGCAACGGTAGGGGTTTGAGACCTGCTCCTCAAAAATCCACTTGGTTCAAAAGCATTCCTTCATTGTGGGTTATCTCTCCTTCCTTCTTCCTATGAGTCAGAGATCATCACAGGGTTGTTTCTTGCAACTGTCTCCATGGGAACATCCTAACTCAACCTTCGCGGAGGTACCGGACTGGGAAGCAGGGGACTATCTTCCCAAAGAGATGCAGACGGAGTTTCCTCAGGTTCTGGGTCTTCGTCGGGTTCTTCTTCAGGGTCACCTTCTATCTCTCCATTTCCTTCATTCCTTTGGGCATCTTGATGCAGACGGAGTTTCCTTAGGTTCTGGGTCTTCGTCGGGGTCTTCTTCAGGGTCACCTTCTATCTCTCCATTTCCTTCATTCCTTTGGGCATCTTCCATGATGAAATCCTTGTTTGGGATTACGTCCAGCTGCATTCCGATGGAGTTTGGTTGGGTGCTACATTTCGATGGCATGGGGACAATACGTCTGTAGGCGACATACCAGAAGAAACCATTCTTCCGCATCAGCCTTCAGCCAGTCGTTATGGTCCGCCAACTCATCATGTGCATAGATGTAAAGGGGTCCTAACTTGTTCCATGTTCGAAAGTCTGGGTCCTGTCGGGTTCCTTCCACTTTTAATATAAAGGTCATCTCTTGTAACATGGTCTCTTTATACATAAAAACCATCATCCTTTCTACCACGTAGATCACCTCCACATCACTCCACCTTTGTTTGCTTACGGCATCGAATCTTAGGTCTCTGGGCAAGTTTCTCTAACAAAAATGTTTCAAACCTTTCTTCCATAACTTAAACATTTCTTAAGCGGTTCGGGGTCTTCCAACTAATGCAAATTCTTCACACAGGACCCTCAACCTAAGGCGGTAGTTCACAAAGGTCTCATCTGGGTCCTTAAGGAAATTTCAGGATTTTTCCTTAACTTCAGGGAAGGTTAGCTATCAAATAGAGTAAGAAGAGGATCAGATCTTAAGCTTAAGTTCTAACTTCCTACTATCTATCTTAAAGTCTATTTCTACTATCTTTTATCTAAATCTTGCGCTCTGATACCAACTTAAACTATCACGTCTCAGAGGGTACCCTAAATGTGGCAGTCCGCCACATATAATATTAAAGCTAATGAATGACAACCTTAGTCATGCAGGAGCTTCGATATCACATGCAAGACGTGCTTCCAAGATAGTAGGAGACTCACAGGGGTATTACATTTAAGTAGATAATAAAAGCAAGTAAGAACTTATATAAATAAACATGAAATCTTCATTTAAATAACGCATGAATCCATTTATTTATGATATCATAATATTATTACTATCAAATTTAAGGCGATCAAAGAATTTCATACAAAGCAAGTGTTATACTAAAATAAACATTTAAATCAATTCCGGCCTCGATATTCTTAGGATTCTTTCAAAGAATTATTTTACATACATATCCATTTGTCTTTTCCTAGCTCTAATGCAACTAAATTACAAGCACAACAAATATAGCATTTAAAGGAAATAAACCCACGATATCATGTCGACTATTCTTCTATACGAATGAGTCGTTCACACACTCCACTCAATCGAAATAATCTTCAAGATATAGGTATCCTTCCTCGGAGTCACCTAATCAAAGAAAATATCCAAAATGAGTATTTCTTGATGATTTTCTTGAATTTTGACAAGACAATGTCAAAAGAACGTTCAAGTTCGTATAAAGAAAAGTTCCAACTTAAAATGGCTATAACTTAGTCATTTTAACTCTGAATCGCGCATATAATATATCGATTTTGTCACGCCCCATAGGGTATCCTAAATGTAACAGCCCACCACATACTATAAAAGACGCTCAAATTTCTATCCGAGCCTTTCGGGAGTCTTGTATAGATGTAAAGCGTCCCTTTACGACAATAGAATACTCAATCAATGGAGTTAAGAAGTTTAATGTGGCATTCATTAGCCTTAGATAATAAACCAAAACACATATATATACTTAACAAAATCTAAGGGGCATTCCCCCGCAAAATAATATTAAGTCAATTACAGTCATTCAGAGTCCTTTAGTTTCCAATGGAAGTCTAAACAAAAGCGAAGTAAACTTCTATGGGAAACTCCTATCTTTGGTACCTGAGCTGTGGCTTGCCTCGACCTAAGCCAAATGAACTCGTGCTGCAATAAATAAAAGCTATGGGGGCGTAAGCCAACTAGGTTAGTGAGTAAGAACTTCTATGTCACAATTAATACAATTCACTCAAGTAAGTGATTATTCACGCAAATGTATGCATCAGACAAATGAGTTCAACAAACATATGACCAGCCGAAAATCATATGTGGATGGACGCCCTCCATCCTGGGTTAGCAGATTAACGAATCCTGCGGTACGACGCCATTTAAGCTCACGGTCAACTGAACAATAATTCGTTTTATGGATCACGATTAACCAACCTACTCGTTTTATGGATCACGATTAACCAACATATTCGTTTTATGGATCACGAAAACCAACCAATGCTAATGCTCCATCCCCGTCATGATATGAATGAGTCCAATTATAATTGAAGTCAAATATACATTAATTCGATTCTTTTAGGTGACCAACAATTATCCGCAAACAATCCATAGAAAATGCTAGCTAATCAATCAATAGCTTAACACCCGTTTCGATATTTCTTAAGTTCCATTTCGCACATCAACAGCAGACAATATATAATTCCCATATACCCCATCATACAGTTCCATTTTATCTTTGCCTATACCACTAGTGCCACTAACAATACATCACAACATTAATTGAGAGTGGAAGTAGTACTCACTCGTCATGGTTCGCCGGTCTTTCATAATAGTAATCGGGTGTAAGGTATCATCTTGCTCGGATCACAACCAAATAAGAATAATCCTAATAAGAATCTCATCATTTAATTATTCCAACCTATGCATCTAAACTAGATGAATTCGGAATTCACGCTATTTGCGAAGTTCTAACTTAAAACGCCATAACTTGGTCATTTTAATCGGAATTTTGCAAATTTTATATCGATCTCTACCTACTTCGAAAGATCTATCTATTTCTAATATTATTTCAAGTTTTGAAAACAGTAAGGTCATGGAACAGTAGGATCAGATCTGTTCCGTAAATCCTCCAATTCCGAAAATTTGTTTTGAATTTGATAAAAATGTTCCTAGTTGATGATTCATGTATAGATGGTACATGAATGAATTCCTAATGTGAATATCATGTAATGAGCTCAATATATATGTATGGTCTTGATGATCTTTGATGATGGACTCTTATGATCTCTTAATTATTAAGAATTTCCTTAATGACTACTTACAAAAAGCTATTATTTCCAACCTTACATTCCCTAGGGTTTCATAATTTTCTTCTTGAAATTTGCTTGTTATCCAACTAAAAATAAGTTCCCAATATCTATACTTATTACCTTCATTATGCATAAGAATCCCCATTTTCATTGGGTAACTATGTTTCTGAACAAGCTACTCACAAAAATCCGTATTTTGTAAATTTCCTTTTTTTGCAATTTCTTTGGGAGAAAACTTGTTAATGCATCAAAAACTGAAGCTTCATTATATCTATTATCTAAAGACCTCATTAACTCATAAAACATCCAATTTAAACTTAAACACTAGTGTTCATGTAGGTATGATTCTAAATTACGAATTTGACTATTAATCCATATATCAATATTTTTCATTCTAACTCCACTACTTATTTTACATTTTTATCATGCCTAAACTCATCTAAACTTATGAAAATCATTCCTTAAGGGAATCTATTACATATACCTTCCAATTTTTATGAAAAACATGAGTTTTAAAGTGGTTTGTGGTCTTTAAGTAGGGTTCTAAATCCATCACCGAATTTTCAACTAAGCTTTTCCAACAAAATATTTTCTTTTTCAAGTTTCTTGTCTTCTATACATGAAGATCTACCATCTAACATATCTATACATAGGCAAGGCTACATTTTTATGATCATCCATGCATGGAAATTAAAATAACCATATGAACATAAATGTAGATGAAGATGTGAATGCCTAAACACTAGATCTACTAAAATTCATGCATGATTCATGAGTTTCATGGCATGAACATGAATATCTATGCATGACCCCTACTTTACATGCATGAACACAACACTATCTTCAACAAAAAATCATTTAAACTCTAGATCCACTTCTTGTGATGGCTTGTTATTCTTGTACATGTGTTTTCATGTCCCTAGAATTTGATCATTGGGATTAAGTGGAAAAACACACAAGAATAACTTTGCCATTACAAGAGTTGGGAGGAATAAGGCTTGAATCAACATACCAATGAGATTAGAGGTGGAAATAAAGAGGAAACAGTTGTGTGTATGAGTGTAAGAATTGGGGGGGGGGGGGGGGGGGGGGGGGGGGGAGAGGGGGGAGAAGTTCACGGCACCAAGGGGGAGAGAATGAGAGTCTTTTACTTTTGTATAAAATTGGAACAAGTGAAAATAGAGAGAGAGAGAAAAAGAAGCTTATATATTACATGCATTAGGGTTTTAGATTGAATAAAATTTAGTAAAATAAAACAAATGAGAGGGAAAAATAGGGGGGGGGGGGGGGGGGGGGGGGGGG